>CAWUFW010033630.1:0-12083 GCA_963921515.1 Calotriton arnoldi
ATCGTTGGTCTCACAGCCCTCAGGAAAACCCACGAAGCGGAGGTTGTTTCATCGGGCCCGGTCCTCCGCGTCTTCCTCTCTAGCCGCCAGGCCGCGCGTCAACGATTCCAGGTTAGACATCTTCTTTTGAAGGGTGGTCCCTGTATCCTCCGTTGCAGAGATTCGCGTTTCTGCCTCAGTAATTCGTTGAACTGCATTGCGAAGGTCCTGGCGAAAGAGCATGACATCGGACCCCACTGCACCAATTTTGGCCTCCAAGGCATCCCTTGACTGTGTAATAGCTGCCAGGAGTGCTGCATTGTCAGGGATAGGCGCTGCAGCCATCTCAGGACCCGGTAGCTGGGCAGTAGCCCCTATGTATTTGTCCATGGTTGACTGCTTGGATGTGGCCCCGGTAGGCTTATGTTGGAGGGTAAATGGAGTGACACTGCAGTGGTCACACATGGCTTACCAGCTCACGAGAGCAAGACCTCCGCTCTGCTCGTTCTCTGAGAAATAAGGAACAACAGTGTGAAATACAGTGGCACTTTATTAAGCAATTCAGTAAAGCACAGAACTGTTCATCTTCAAATGCTACTCATCAACACATGAGCAGGATGAAATAAAAGCATTGACAATTTTATAAATCATATTTTAAGTGAAGCAAAAATATTCAGGTATATATCAATTAATATGCAACAGCCTAAAGGGGCAAGTCTTAAATGAGGGATCAAGAGTAGGCAAGTGCCTAGAGGGCAAATCTTAAATAAGAGAGCAAAGACCATCCAAAGTTATACAATTTAAGCTAGGATAAATGCAATGAATTGGGTGTGGATGAGCTAAATTAGAGAGGCTGACAAAGTCAAAAGGCTAGCAATCAGAGAAGAGCACTACCACCTTGAGAATGGAATTTCTAGGCCCAAGATAAGATATCGGTCGACCGGGAACCCACACCGTGCAAAGCACTGGAAGAAGAGTTCAGGGCGTGGACATGGGTGCAAACCTTTTATATGGCTTAATGCAGAACTCCCACCCACAGTTGATGTGGGCACTGACGTGGGTCCTTGACCGCACGCTTACAGTAACTTTGGAAAGTTTTGAAGAACACAGAAGGTATCATGGTGAAACAGGGGCTTTTAGCGGGTGGTCAGTGATGCTTGACCGCAAACATAAAAAAGATAACTTCCATCGTAAGATGCTCGGAAATTTATATTTTATACATTATCTCTATGCCAGGCAGCCGTCGTTTGGTTTTGCTTGAGCAAGCTTGGAAAGTTTCTTAACTAAAATATTGCACATATTGCTTGTGAAAGAACAAGATGTACCAGCAGAGTTTCGCGTACGTGTGGGCTAACCTTATTCTTGTAACTGTGGAAATTTACAAGGGGGGGGCTGGTGCCTCGCAGCACAGCGCCGTGGATGGCACAAGTCCCTGCTGTCAGATCAGTGAAGCCTACGAGATCTGTTTTATTAAAAAATGATAGCAAGAGGCAATGGGCTTTGGGCCTATGTGTATGTATCTAAGGTGGTGTGGTTGGGCCTACATGTGTGTATCTAAGGAGGTGGGGACCACTGTGACAGGTACTAAAAGGCTGAAGGAAAACGGACACCTTAGGTCATCTATCAGGGCCTGACTGGTGGGGCCTATATGGGAGTGTCATGTTTGATGGGCAGAGCAGAATGGTACATAGGATTTCTGTTATATGGTAGAACGGGACCCTACTTCACTTATCCTTGGCCATCATGAAGCAGGCTGAGGGGAGAGAATTAAGGATACCAGTCCAGAACAGGTGGTGTGCCAGTAGGCCTCCAGACCTTAACTTGGAGCGCAGGAGAATATCCCACGTCAGCTGGGAGTAGTGACCAGGGGGGGCCCCGGCACCCACAATCTGCACCAGGACCTAGCCCGGCCGCTTCCGTAGGTGGTGGCCCCCCACCCCCCCCTAGCGGGTGTCCTCATCCCCCCGTCACACAGCAGGCTCCGAGCCAGAGTCAGCCCCATCCAAGTGGGCGAGGAAGTCTGTGGGGTGTACTACAAAACGCAGGGTGCTGGTGTCTTCCAGCACCAGGCTATATTCAGTGAAAAAAAAAATATATATATATATATATATATATATATATATTCACTGAAAAAACCATAGGTTTTAGGGAAAGTTATAGTTAGTTGGACATTGCACTCGTACAAAACCCGTGAAATTCCCCGTTATAGTTAGTTCAGCTAACTATAACTCGCGCCCGCAATGCACTGCTGATGACGTCACATATTACATCACTCATGACATGGTCAGTGACATCACTGATGACATCACTGATGACATCTCAAATGACATCACTGATGACATCATCCAGTGACTGTGTGTTTCTGTAAAGTTTAAATATTTTTAATATATATAGGAAAAGACGTATTGAAGAATGAGTGGGTGTGTAAGTGTCTGTATGGATGATTTAGTAGGTGCGTGACTGACTCTATAAGTGAGTGATTTAACGTATCTTACTGAATGCATGGGTTAGTGACTAAACTGGGTGAATGTCTGTATCCGTCTGTCTGTTGCTGTGTAAGTGGCTGCATGGGTTTGTGAATAGCTACATGAGTGTCTATAAGAGTTATTGATTTGTTGTCTGAGTATCTGTATGGGTGCCTGAGTGTTTGTGTGGATGGGGTGTGTGCGACTGTGCATAGATGTGTGAGTGGGTGATTCACTGGGTGGATGGTTTCAAGAGTGCATCTGTGATAGACTGTATGGGTGGGTAAGTGTGTGTAAGAGTGTGTTAGTGAGTGAATGTATGTCCCAGTGGTACATGTGTGAGTAACTACATATGTGAAAGGCAGTATATATGTGTGTTGGAGTATATAAATAGCTATAAGCGAGAGTGAGTGATTGTGATAGTGGCTGTATGGATGAGTGTGTGCTTGTATCAGTTAATATATAAGAGCGTAACAATGTGCTAGTATTTGTTTGATTAAGTGAGCTGGTGTGTGTATAACTGTATAGGTGAGTAAATGGCAGTGTGTTTAATTATTTGCATGACTGACTAGGTGTGTGAGTACCTCTATGGATGAGTGGCGGTGTTTGAGTGTCTATATAGGAGTAAGAGTGCATATGATAGTCCTGTACTGAGTGACCATAAGTATGAGTGACTGTACGGGTGAGTGAGTGGATGTGTGTGTGTAGACCTAAGAATCAGTGAGTGGGTATGTAGTTATTGGTGTTGGAGTGTCTATGGTTTTGCGAATGGCAGTCTGTAATTTAGATTGGGTGTATCAAAGGTTATATTAGGGTGTGAAGAGCTGCGTCAGATTATCACGTGGATGATGTCATCAGTGATGTCATTTGAGATGTCATCAGTGATGTCATCAGTGATGTCACTGACCATGTCATGAGTGATGTAATATGTGACGTCATCAGCAGTGCATTGCGGGCGCGAGTTATAGTTAGCTGAACTAACTATAACGGGGAATTTCACGGGTTTTGTACGAAGTGCAATGTCCAACTAACTATAACTTTCCCTAAAACCTATGGTTTTTTCAGTGAATTTCAAAGGTTTTTTAAATGCTAAACCCTAACTATAACAGGCCTGAAACCTATGGTATTTTCAGTGAATTTCAAAGGTTTTTTAAATGCTAATTCCTAACTATAACATGTCTGAAACCTACGTTTTTTCAGTGAATTTCAAAGGTTTTGTAAATGACAATTTTTAAATGTATTAATTGTTATATTAATTTTTTCATACTGATTTACTACATTTTTAGAAACAATTTTTTTTTACATATTTTATTTTTTAAGTTACATTGTAATTACATTATACATTACAAAAAATACTTTCTCAGAATGAATTACTTTAGTTTAAATACTTTGCACATAGGCAATAGACTTTTAAGTACAGTAGTTACAGTTGTTGCAATGGGCAACACATTTTCAAACACAATGCAACATTCAGCTCAATGTGAATTTCTAGTTAAATGCAATTAGTTACTTTATGGATTACTTTTTCTAACCACAGGACTGGATCCTAGATTCAGTCCTGGTACATCTCCTGTAAACAGTTGAGTAAAAGCGTTTTGGTTACATTCGTGATTTTTAATGAATATTATTGTATTTTAAAAGTTGACACTTAGAAACTTTTTCTCATAGAATCACCAATGTTATCCTATGGAAGGAAATTCACTTAGCAGGTAAAAACTGTTATCGTTACTTTTTCTTACTCAGTGTTGGATCCTGGATCCAGAACTGGTGCATCTCCTGTAAACAGTTGAAAGAATGCGTTTAAGTCATACAGGCGATTTTTAAGGAATATTTGTAGTTTGTGAAAATCGACACTTTGAAACTTTTCTGCTGAAAACCAGACAATGGATTCCTATGGAAGAAAATATAAGTTACTGGTAAGTACGGTTAAAATTACTTTTCAGGGTCAGTGCTGGGCTAAAAGATGCAGCACTGGGTTCTCTCCTGATAACAGGTGAGTAAATTGGAATTCGTACTTTGGTTGATTTTAGAGGAATATTATAAAGTTCCAAAACTCCACACTTAGAAGAATTTCCAAGTGAAACCAGTCAATGTTAGCCTATGAAGGAAATTCAAGTTACCGGTAAGTATGGTTAAAATTACTTTTCAGGACCAGTACTGGGCTGAAAGATGCAGCACTGAGGTCTCTCCTGATAACAGGTGAGTAAATCAGAATTCGGATTTCGGCTGATTTTAGAGGAATATTTGTATGTTTCAAAAATCAACACTTAGAAACGTTTTCAGCAAAAAGCAGGCAATGATATCCTATGGAAGGAAATTCAAGTTACTGGTAAGTACGGTTAAAATTACTTTTGAGGATCAGTCCTGGGCTGAAAGATGCAGCACTGAGGTCTCTCCTGATAACAGGTGAGTAAATCGGAATTCGTATTTCGGCTGATTTTAGAGGAATATTTTAAAGTTCCAAAACTCCACACTTAGAAGAATTTCCAAGTGAAACCAGTCAATGTTAGCCTATGAAGGAAATTCAAGTTACCGGTAAGTACGGTTAAAATTACTTTTCAGGACCAGTACTGGGCTGAAAGATGCAGCACTGAGGTCTCTCCTGATAACAGGTGAGTAAATCAGAATTCGGATTTCGGCTGATTTTAGAGGAATATTTGTATGTTTCAAAAATCAACACTTAGAAACTTTTTCAGCAAAAAGCAGGCAATGATATCCTATGGAAGGAAATTCAAGTTACTGGTAAGTACGGTTAAAATTACTTTTGAGGATCAGTACTGGGCTGAAAGATGCAGCACTGAGGTCTCTCCTGATAACAGGTGAGTAAATCGGAATTCGTATTTCGGCTGATTTTAGAGGAATATTTGCACATTGGTGAAGGGAGGGGGCGGGGCCTGAGGTGACATCTGTGCAAACGCGCCCCGTGGCGCGTTTTAAGTTGGGGGATTAAGTCCCCTTGAATCATGAGGGTCCCTACGGGCCAACTAGCCCACCAGGAACCTCCAGTATGCGCCAGGGGCTGCGTTGCAGAGATGTGTAGAGAGGCCACACCCCTTTTACACCTCTCTGCAACGCAGCTCTGTGGCGCTTTCTGGATGTACCTGTTGGGCTAGTTGGCCCTCAGGGACCCTCAGGATTGAAGGGGATTTAATTCCCCATCTTAAAACGCGCCACCGGGCCTGTTTGCACACATGTCACCTGAAGCCCCGCCCCTCCCTTCACCACTGTGCAAACGCGCTCCGTGGCGCGTTTTAAGTCGGGGATTAACTCCCCTTGAATCCTGAGGGTCCCTGGGGTGCAACTAGCCCACCAGCTACCTCCGTTAAGCGCCACAGAGCTGCGTTGCAGAGAGGTGTAAAAGGGGCGTGGCCTCTGTACACCTCTCTGCAAGGCAGCCCCTGGCGCATACTGGAGGTTCCTGGTGGGCTAGTTGGCTCCCAGGGACCCCCAGTATTGAAGGGGAATTACTTCCCCATCTGCAAACGCGCCAGGAGGCGCGTTTGCAGAGTGGTGAAGGAAGGGGCGGGGCCTGCGGGCCCGATCGTTTTTTTTTCCCCTGAAGGGGGCTGTGTGGCCCCCTTCCTTTTTCCTATTTTTAGGCCCTGGGGACCCCATCCCCCAGGGCCTTACCCCTCTTTTTTTAATTAAAATAAAATAAAAAAAACGGGAAGGGGGACGCGTGGCCCCCCTTCCCTGGGCCTGTATTGGCCCCGGGGACCCCATCTCCCGGGACATGGCCTCGATTTTTATATTTTTATTTGGAGGGGGCTGCGTGGCCCCCTCCTCAGGCCATTTAAGGTCCCGGGGACCCCATCCCCCGGGGCCGGCCTTGACCTTTTTTTTTTTTTAAACTTTGGGGAGGGGGCTGCGTGGCCCCCTCCCGGGTCACTTATGGCCCCGGGGACCCCATCCCCGGGGCCTGGCCTCACGTTGGAGACTGTGGGGGTCCCCAATCCCCCCACAGTCCCAGCCGGCTCCCCGCCTCCTGCGAAGCCGGCATTGCTTTCCACATGGGGAGCAGCTAACATGCTGCTCCCCATGTGGAAAAGCAATTGGTTTGCATTTTGAAAGAGAGAGCAGGTTTCCTGCTCTCTCTTTCAAAATGCAAACCAAGACTGCTATGACAGGACGGGAGCCTCGGACGGGAGCCGCGAGGCTCCCGTCCTGTCATAGCAAACAGCAGTGTCCCGGGGTAGGCACCCCGGGACACTGCAGGAGCCGGCCCTGGGGGGTGGTGGTCCCCAGGGCCATCAAGGGCTCCAGGAGGGGGCCGCGCGGCCCCCTCCCATTCAGTGCACAGCCCCAGGGAGGTGGTGGTCCTCGGGGCTTGGGGTCCGTAACGGACCCCCATATTTAAATGTTTAGTGCCCCGGGAGGTGGTGGTCCCGGGGCTGCGGGAGGGCTCAGAGCCCTCCCGCACCATTTGTAAAGAAAGCCCGGGGGTGACGGTCCCCGGGCTTGGGGGCCCTTGAGGCCCCCATACATAAATTGAACACCCCCACCATGCCCCCGGGACTTGGGCCACCCGGGGCAAAATGCAATCGAAGCGCGGAGACCGCGCTCGATTTTTTTTCGGCAGGATTCGCGCACCCTGAGCGCATCCTGCCGATTTAAAAAAAAAAAAAAATTTTTGCCCAGGGGGTCCTTGTGGGACCCCTGAGCAGACCTAGGGGTCAGGGTGTTCTACCCTGCCCCCTTTGTGCGCTTTGCGCACTTGTTTCTGTCCCTCGGTTCTACCGAGGACAAAATGGCTGCCAACACTTCCTGATTTGGAGTGTTGACAGCCAATTAGCATGCAGCTCGTGATCGGGAGGGTGCGCGAATCCGACGTGGCCATAGATATATATGTACTTTTACTTTTGATTTTCTCAGCAACTACTGAACGGATTTACACCATTTAACAAAAAGGGTTCTTTCTGAACCAAGAACTACCTCTTTGCCAAATTTGGTGTAATTCCGTTCAGCAGTTCGGGCTGTAGCCGTGTCTAAAGTTTCCTATGGAAAATTGCATGGGGAAAACGCGTTTTGGAACCCCCCTTTTTTCTCGGCCCCCGCTTGACGAATCCCCCCGAGACTTTCAGGGTAGGAGCGGACCGGAGTGCCCCACAAAGTTTGAAAATTTTGCGAAGATACGTCAACCGGCAAGAGAGTTATTTCAAATAGAATGTCGCGGATTTCCTATGGATAATAGGTTGTAACTATAACTATCTACTGGCGACCGCCAGTAGATAATATATATATATATATATATATATGTATATTCACTGAAAAAACCATAGGTTTTAGGGACAGTTATAGTTAGTTGGACATTTCACTCGTACAAAACCCGTGAAATTCCCCTGTTATAGTTAGTTCAGCTAACTATAACTCGCGCCCGCAATGCACTGCTGATGACGTCACATATTACATCACTCATGACATGGTCAGTGACATCACTGATGACATCACTGATGACATCTCAAATGACATCACTGATGACATCATGCAGTGACTGTGTGTTTCTGTAAAGTTTAAATATTTTTTATATATATAGGAAAAGACGTATTGAAGAATGAGTGGGTGTATAAGTGTCTGTATGGATGATTTAGTAGGTGCGTGACTGACTCTATAAGTGAGTGATTTAACGTATCTTACTGAATGCATGGGTTAGTGACTAAACTGGGTGAATGTCTGTATCTGTCTGTCTGTTGCTGTGTAAGTGGCTGCATGTGTTTGTGAATAGCTACATGAGTGTCTATATGAGTTATTGAATGGTTGTCTGAGTATCTGTATGGGTGCCTGAGTGTTTGTGTGGGAGGGGTGTGTGCGACTCTGTGCATAGATGTGTGAGTGGGTGATTCACTGGGTGGATGGTTTCAAGAGTGCATCTGTGATAGACTGTATGGGTGGGTAAGTGTGTGTAAGAGTGTGTTAGTGAGTGAATGTATGTCCCAGTGGTACATGTGTGAGTAACTACATATGTGAAAGGCAGTATATATGTGTGTTGGAGTAAATAAATAGCTATAAGCGAGAGTGAGTGATTGTGATAGTGGCTGTATGGATGAGTGTGTGCTTGTATCAGTGATTGTATAAGAGCGTAACAATGTGGTAGTATTTGTATGATTAAGTGAGCTGGTGTGTGTATAACTGTATAGGTGAGTAAATGGCAGTGTGTTTAATTATTTGCATGACTGACTAGGTGTGTGAGTACCTCTATGGATGAGTGGCGGTGTTTGAGTGTCTATATAGGAGTAAGAGTGCATATGATAGTCCTGTACTGAGTGACCATAAGTATGAGTGACTGTACGGGTGAGTGAGTGGATGTGTGTGTGTAGACCTAAGAATCAGTGAGTGGGTATGTAGTTATTGGTGTTGGAGTGTCTATGGTTTTGCGAATGGCAGTCTGTAATTTAGATTGGGTGTATCAAAGGTTATATTAGGGTGTGAGGAGGTGCATCAGATTATCACGTGGATGATGTCATCAGTGATGTCATTTGAGATGTCATCAGTGATGTCATCAGTGATGTCACTGACCATGTCATGAGTGATGTAATATGTGACGTCATCAGCAGTGCATTGCGTGGGCGCGAGTTATAGTTAGCTGAACTAACTATAACAGGGAATTTCACGGGTTTTGTACGAGTGAAATGTCCAACTAACTATAACTGTCCCTAAAACCTATGGTTTTTCTGTGAATTTCAAAGGTTTTTTAAATGCTAATTTCTAACTATAACGTGTCTGAAACCTATGGTTTTTTCAGTGAATTTCAAAGGTTTTTTAAATGCTAATTTCTAACTATAACGCCCCTAAAACCTATGGTTTTTCAGTGAATTTCAAAGGTTTTGTAAATGACAATTTTTAAATGTATTAATTGTTATATTTATATTTTTGATACTGATTTACTACATTTTTTAAAACTATTTATTTTTATATATTTTATTTATTAAATTACATTGTAATTACATTATACATTACATTACAAAATATACTTTCTCAGAATGAATTACTTTAGTTTAAATAGTTTGCAAATAGGCAATAGAGTTTTAAGTACAGTAGTTACAGTTGTTGCAATGGGCAACACAATTTCAAACACAATGCAACATTGAGCTCAATGTGAATTTCTAGTTAAATGCAATTAGTTACTTTATGGATTACTTTTCTAACCACAGGACTGGATCCTAGATTCAGTCCTGGGACATCTCCTGTAAACAGTTGAGTAAAAGCGTTTTGGTTACAGTAGTTATTTTTAAGGAATATTATTGTATTTTAAAAGTTGACACTTAGAAACTTTTTCACATAGAATCACCAATGTTATCCTATGGGAGGAAATTCACTTAGCAGGTAAGTAGTGTTATTGTTACTTTTTCTTACTCAGTGTTGGATCCTGGATCCAGCACTGGTGCATCTCCTGTAAACAGTTGAAAGAATGCGTTTAAGTCATACAGGCGATTTTTAAGGAATTGTGAAAATCGACACTTTGAAACTTTTCTGCTGAAAACCAGACCATGGATTCCTATGGAAGGAAATATAAGTTACTGGTAAGTACGGTTAGAATTACTTTTCAGGGTCAGTGCTGGGCTAAAAGATGCAGCACTGGGTTCTCTCCTGATAACAGGTGAGTAAATCGGAATTCGTAGTTCGGTTGATTTTAGAGGAATATTATAAAGTTCCAAAACTCCACACTTAGAAGAATTTCCAAGTGAAACCAGTCAATGTTAGCCTATGGAAGGAAATTCAAGTTACTGGTAAGTACGGTTAAAATTACTTTTCAGGATCAGTACTGGGCTGAAAGATGCAGCACTGAGGTCTCTCCTGATAACAGGTGAGTAAATCGGAATTCGTAGTTCGGCTGATTTTAGAGGAATATTATAAAGTTCCAAAACTCCACACTTAGAAGAATTTCCAAGTGAAACCAGTCAATGTTAGCCTATGGAAGGAAATTCAAGTTGCTGGTAAGTACGGTTAAAATTACTTTTCAGGATCAGTACTGGGCTGAAAGATGCAGCACTGAGGTCTCTCCTGATAACAGCTGAGTAAATCGGAATTCGTATTTCGGCTGATTTTAGATGAATATTTGTATGTTTCAAAAATCGACACTTAGAAACTTTTCCAGCAAAAAGCAGGCAATGATATCCTATGGAAGGAAATTCAAGTTACTGGTAAGTACGGTTAAAATTACTTTTCAGGATCAGTACTGGGCTGAAAGATGCAGCACTGAGGTCTCTCCTGATAACAGGTGAGTAAATCGGAATTCGTATTTTGGCTGATTTTAGAGGAATATTTGCACAATGGTGAAGGGAGGGGCGGGGCCTGAGGTGACATCTGTGCAAACGCGCCCCGTGGCGCGTTTTAAGTTGGGGGATTAAGTTCCCTTGAATCATGAGGGCCCTGGGGGCCAACTAGCCCACCAGGAACCTCCAGTATGCGCCAGAGGCTGCGTTGCAGAGACGTCTACAGAGGCCACGCCCCTTTTACACCTCTCTGCAACGCAGCTCTGTGGCGCTTTTAGAAGTACATGGTGGGCTAGTTGGCCCCCAGGGACCCTCAGGATTGAAGGGGATTTAATTCCCCATCTTAAAACGCACCACGGGGCCTGTTTGCACACATGTCACCTGAAGCCCCACCCTCCCTTCACCACTGTGCAAACGCGCCCCGTGGCGCGTTTTAAGTTGGGGGATTAAGTCCCTTGAATCCTGAGGGTCCCTGGAGTCCAACTAGCCCACCATGTACTTCTAAAAGCGCCACAGAGCTGCGTTGCAGAGTTGTAAAAGGGGGTGGCCTCTGTACACCTCTCTGCAACGCAGCCCCTGGCGCATACTGGAGGTTCCTGGTGGGCTAGTTGGCCCCAGGGACCCCCAGTATTCAAGGGAATTACTTCCCTTCTTAAAACGCGCCAGGGGGCGCGTTTGCAGAGTACTGCAGGGAGGGGGGCTGTGTGGCCCCCTTTCCCTTGGCCACTTTTGGCCCGGGGACCCCATCCCCGGGGCCTGAGCATTTTTTTTTTTAAACGGGAAGGGGCCGCGTGGCCCCCCGTCCCTGGGTCTGTATTGGCCCCGGGGACCCCATCCCTCGGGGCATGCCCTCAATTTTTTATTTTTTTATTTGGAGGGGGCTGCGTGGCCCCCTCCTCAGGCCATTTAAGGCCCCGGGGACCCCATCCCCGGGGCCGGCCTTACCCTTTTTTTTTAAATAATTTGGGGAGGGGGCTGCGTGGCCCCCCTCCCTGGCCACCTATGGCCCCGGGGACCCCATCCCCCGGGGCCTGGCCTCTCGTTGGGGACTGTGGGGGTCCCCAAACCCCCACAGTCCCGCCGGCTCCCCGTTTCCTACGGGAGCCGGCATTGCTTTCCACATGGGGAGCAGCTAACATGCTGCTCCCCATGTGGAAAGCAATTTGCTTGGATATTGGAGCGAGAGCAGGTTTCCTGCTCTCGCTTCCATATCAAAGCAAGTTTGCAATGACAGGACGGGAGCCGCGAGGCTCCCGTCCTGTCATTGCAAACAGCAGTGTCCCAGGGGTAGGCACCCCGGGACACTGCAGGAGCCGGCCCTGGGGGTGGCGGTCCCCAGGGCCATCAAGGGCTCCAGGAGGGGGCCGCGCGGCCCCCTCCCAACTATTTCACAGCCCCGGGGAGGTGGTGGTCCGCGGGGCTTTGAGGG
>CAWUFW010033631.1:0-12082 GCA_963921515.1 Calotriton arnoldi
TGTGGTGGTACCAAAGCCACATGTGTCCCATCAATGGAGCCAATGACATGCGGCATCCTCCCCAGGGCATAGAAGTCACTCTTCACGTCAGTGAGTCGTTGCAGTCTAGGGAAATAGATGTGCCGGTTCAGGTATAGCAACATTGCCTCCAAAACATCGCGGAGCACACGGCTGAACATGGTCTGTGACATCCCACCAGCAGTCGCCACAGTATGTTGGAAGGTACCGGTGGCAAAGAAGTGTAGGGCTGCCATCACCTTCACCTTGGGGTCAGCGCTGTAGGATACGGCCGGCCAGGCTGCAAATGTGGGGCCAACTGCACTGCCAAATCCTCAATCAGCTGCCTGGTGAAGCGGTACCGTCGGATGCTGCCACGTTCCACCATCGTTGCCAGGTCTGGGAATGGTCTATGGACAGCAGGAGCCCTGCAGTGCAGAGGAGAAGAAAGCAAGATTGTCAGTCACCCCACATATGCGGCATTGAACACACTCAATATCACATCATACATCATTATGAGGTACAACTACATGAAGTGTGCAGTTCCGTAAGGACATGTATGGTACATACATGGCCAACATCTGTCATCACGGTTCAACAAGTGGCATCAATAAGTCCCAGGTTGGCCCATTGGATATCATGAGGCCGTGTCACAGTTCCCATCTCCTGCTGCCATGTCACAATCACCCCCACAGTGACATGTGAGGACAGATGTGCCCCAGGCATCACAGCTCAACGACAGTTACATTCCCAGGGACCCTGTATTGCCACATGGACACTGGCATTACATGGAGTATCATGTATACACCACAGCAAAACAACCATGACCCCCACAGGTAGTGGTTCCGCTTGCCTCTGCAGGACAGACATGGACGTCTGTGACACACACACGCACAACATCAAAGTCCATGCACACACAACGTGGATGTGGAGACTGTCTCCCATTGTGCACATGAAATCAGAGACATTGTAAACACTACATGCACACAGACTGTGGAGGACCATCACTATTGTGCCACTGGGTCACCCTAGCTCAAACATACCATCCCACATGGGACTCACGGGGTATGTGACATGACATACACATACACCACCGTGAAATGTGACCATGGCACATGCTCAGATATGAACAGTTGCACATCACAGTGGTCATGTACACGTAACACCCAGGATCCTGTCCCCATGAACACGTGCACAGCCTGGGGGTGGCTGCCCCCAGGTGACACCCACAGGACAACATGTACACCAACATACACACAATAGGAAATGCAGCCTTACATGCCTTATGATACAGTTTGGACAGGCTGTGGTGTTGTAGGTGTGCCCCTCACTCCCTGGGAGCTATATGTGGCTGGCATATGTTCATCTGAGACAGTCATGGTGACATATGCCAGTCACTTGTACAGGGATGCGTTGAACAGCAATGGACCGATCGGTGTGCCCGGCCAGCCCATTGCATTCAATGTGTGCGGGTACACGTTGTACCCCTGTACGCGTTGTACCGCAATGGACCGATCGGTGTGCCCGGCCAGCCCATTGCATTCAATGTGTGCGGGTACGCGTTGTACCCCTGTACGCGTTGTACCGCAATGGACCGATCGGTGCACCCGGACCTGCCCATTGCATTCAATGTGTGCGGGTACGCGTTGTACCCCTGTACGCGTTGAACCGCAATGGACCGATCGGTGCACCCGGCCGGCCCATTGCATTCAATGTGTGCGGGTACGCGTTGTACCCCTGTACGCGTTGAACAGCAATGGACCGATCGGTGTGCCCAGCCGGCCCATTGCATTCAATGTGTGCGGGTACGCGTTGTACCCCTGTACGCGTTGAACAGCAATGGACCGATCGGTGTGCCCGGCCAGCCCATTGCATTCAATGTGTGCGGGTACGCGTTGTACCCCTGTACGCGTTGTACCGCAATGGACCAATCGGTGCACCCGGCCGGCCCATTGCATTCAATGTGTGCGGGTACGAGTTGTACCCCTGTACGCGTTGAACCGCAATGGACCGATCGGTGCACCCGGCCGGCCCATTGCATTCAATGTGTGCGGGTACGCGTTGTACCCCTGTACGCCTTGAACAGCAATGGACCGAACGGTGTGCCCGGCCGGCCCATTGCATTCAATGTGTGCGGGTACGCGTTGTACCCCTGTACGCGTTGTACCGCAATGGACCGATCGGTACGCACCCATTGTCAATGGCCTAGCCTGGCAACGGACGCGTTTTCGAAATTCGAACGAGTCGGTTGCTGGAAATTCAGTTGGTCACCCACAACAATGTTGCAAAATCATGTATGTCATGAAGTTGAAGATTTGAAGGATGCTGTGGGCGTGTATTGGTGCTGCTATTCCATGGATTGGCCAGATTCAGAAGATGCAAACGACTTGGACCTATCACTTTGGACACATGGGACAGTATCTGCCTCTGCAGCACATATATATTGCTGGCTGTTCCCCTGAGAGCTCACTTGCCTGCACTACATGCTCCAGGACGACATCTGCCACTGCACTGCTGCTGTCTCTGCCTCCTCTGGACCCTGCAATGGCACGTACTGTGGAGAGAGCCCCAGCCTTCAGCCTTGAGGAGAACCAGGCCCTGCTGGACAGCCTACTTCCACAGTACAACAAGCTGTATGGGACACCAGGGGAGCAGGTGAGTGTTCTGTGCACTGCCTTTCTGAATGTGCATTTTGTCTGACTAGCAAGGCTGAAAGTCTGCACGCCACTGGCTAGCAGGCTCACTGAGTAGTTGTCACCCCCCATAGTGTGTAGTGACATGCACTGGACAGGTATGGTGCAGTGACAGTGCATTTGAACAAGGTTTAACTTCCCATGCAATGATACCATGTAGTGACTTCTGGCAAACTGTCCATGGGCAGCATTGCACTGCCTGTGTACATCATGTGCCCCTGTGATTGAGACATGTATATACAACTGTGTCATGCACGGATATGTTGCATGTGTAGTAATGGCCTTTTCACTTTGTCATCCTCACAGGTTAATGCCCATCGGAAGCAGGAGATCTGGAAGGACATCGTCCGGGCTGTCCGGTCCGTGGGGGTCTACAAGAGCCGGATCCGCAACTGCCAGAAGAGGTGGCAGGACCTACGGGGCTGGACCCGGAGGATTGCACGGGTCCAGCTGAAGCTGTCGCCTCCTCGCAGGAGGGGCGGAACACGGACCCTGACCCCCACATGCTCCAGATCCTGGCGGTGGTGTTTCCAGACCTGGATGGGCAGCTGAAGGCCAGACAGCAGCAAGGAGGGGGTGAGTCAAAGACTGCACTGTGAACTCTGTATTACATGCTATGTGCCCTCCTCTGGCCTGGTTAAACTGCCACAGTACAGCAGTCATGTTGTCCAGGAGCCATGTCCCTCTATTGTGCACTGCCCACTCCTCATCTGATACCCAGGTGTGGCCCTTACATTCAGGGAATTGTGTCACTTGGGTCTGTGTCCTTGCAGTTTGCTTCACTCAAGGTGGGGGACAGCATCTGTTTCCCTAACTCTGTTGTGGGCATCATGGGTGGGTCCATTGTTCACACAATGCCTGTGTTCGGACATGTAATCTGCGTGTTGCTTTGATATGCGGTCCACTTGCTGAGCTGAGCCACCACATGTGCCTGGGGTATCTGGCACACACCCATGCAGCGGGTGGGAACAATGTTTGGGCCCCAGGAGTGTGCAGATTACGTGTGTCACACATACATAGCCAGCTATCCACTGTCCAGGGCTCATCCCTCATTCATGTGGGGCAGGACAGTCATGCCTACTCCAGCCCATCCAATACACCTGTACTCCCACTCCCGTGTATCAGCTGACACGTTGTGCGCAGTGATTTGACCCCTCAGGTGTCTGCCTCTGTGTCAGTGTGCTGTGGATTTGTTGCCAGGACTGCTGGGGTGTTTCTCGGTAGGGGCTCAGCATGCCACTGGAGATGTGACCATAGGAGACGATACTTGTGTGTCACATAGGTGTTTGATCAGCTGCCCGTGCAGACTGGGGTATGCGAATGTGAAGTTCAGGCAGCTGTTTCCCATTCACAGCAGATTGTGAGGGGCTCAGGTTCAGAGGGTAGTGTCACAGGTCTCCCATATGTCCAATCGGTATGACCTGGACAGATGAGGGTTAAGATGATGTGTTGTGTGGGGGATGTACATGTGCACTTGTGCAGCTCCAGGACTTGCATTCCCCATGACCTACTATTGTGACACAGTGCAGAGTGTTGTTGTCTGGCTGCCAAGTCATACATCACTGAGACAGTGATGTATGACTTAGCAGTCATGCCTCCGCCATGGCATGTGTCTACTTATTGGTGATCCTGCAGGGGAGTGACATGTGCTACATGCACACCATTGTGGCGATGGCTATCAGGACATGGGTGCATCATGGTGTCTGTCGCTGGTATGCATCACATGCATTTCCTATTTGACTCTGGGCATCCCTTTCATCCGGAAACCTGTACTGACTCAGTGGCATGAGTTGTGATGTGTGCATGTCCACATGCTACACCGTGTCCTCTGCACTGTCCAACTACTGTGTAGGTGGTGCATGTGTCCACACTGGGGTGTTGCTATCCAACAGACACCAGACAGATGGGTGCAAGGCCATGTGGGATGTGAGTGCCATGGTTGGCATCAGACTGACAATTGGCTTCTCCTGTTCATTTAGGGCACTTTTAGCAATGTTCAACTAATGATGCCAGGGCTTGCTCTGTAATGTGCTGTGCTCACAGTGGTGTGTGCGTTGGTGCAGGTGACTGATGTCTGTGTTTCCCCATTGTTTGCAGATACATCCACGGCCACGGAAGGGGACAGCTCCACGGACCAGGAGGAGCCGGAGAGCCAGACTGGGTCAGCAGCCAAGGAGTGGTCGGAGGGACCCAGTGGCACGGAGGGCGAGGGGAGCCACACCGAGGAGTCCTCAGCAGAATCCACCTCAGCTGAGGACCACAGCGGCTCGGAGGATGACTCCCTTATGGAGGCGGGTGTCAGCAGCCACCACACCCCAGCTAGTGTTGCTGTCCCCGCCACCACCAGCACCACCACCGCCCTCCCATCGGCTCCCATTCCCCAGGTCCGTGGAGGCTCCCATGTTCGGGAGCGTGTCTCCTTCGGGCCAGGCACCGCACCCCCTGCCCCTGTGTCCCCTGCTGCCCTGAGTGAGGAGTCTGTGTACCTCCTTCGCCAGCTCCATGTAGGGCAGACAGCCATGCTGAGTGTCCTCCATGCGCACACCGCTCTGTTGACTCAGCTGGTGTCGTTCACGGAGGGCATCTCATCGGGCATGTCTGACCTACAGAGGGGCAATAGGTCCATGGACTCCTCCCTGACGGCAGCAGTGTCCCTCCTCAGACAGTCCCTCACCCCTCCTGCTTCTGCTCCATCCACACTCCCCAGCACCTTACCCTTCCCAAGCACACACACACCAGCACAGGCACACACCAGCACACACACGTCCAGCACACAGACACACACGCCACAAACAAAACGCACACGCACGCACAGTCAGGGGACTGAAACCAGAGTCACAGGGGATGGGGCCCTGGAACACACACACGCATCCACAAGCACTGCGCAGTCCTCAGTTGCCTCTCCCTCCAAAGCACCCTCCCTTGCCTCACCTGCAACCCCAAAGTCACAGCGGCTCTTCCTCTGTGACCTCGGCCTCATCCCCTATGATCCAGCTGCTCCAGCATCCAGGGGGAAGAGGAAGCCCACCCACACGGAGCAGAGTGCCCCTCGCCCCCGGACACCCTCCCCAGGCGCAGACAGACTGAGGCCCCCACCCGCAAGTCCCCCGGAGTCGTAAGAGCAAGACCCCGCCGCCGCCCTGCAGCTCAGGCACCAGGTCTCCTTCCTCCATCCCTCAGGCCCCCACTCCACAGGTGCCCCCACCACACCCTGCCCCAGGTTCCCCCACCCACAGATATACCATCCCCAAGAGGATCCGGCCTTCTCCCCCTGCCACTTGCTCTCCCGGCACCACACCCCCGCTGCGCTTGTCTGTGCCACTGATGTGGTGAGGGTGTCCTCCCCTCTGTCCAGCCCACCTTGCCTGTTCCCCATTCTCCTCCCCTGGAGGTAGGCACTGCAGTGGAGTCCACTACCACCCTGTCTGACTTGGGCACTGCAGTGGTGGACCTGTCCACTCCATCTGCAGGGTCCACTGCAGTCGTGCCGGCACCCACAACATCTGAGTCATGCCCCCAGTTGTGCCGGCACACACCATGTCAGACACCTCCACTGCAGTTGTCAGTGGCTCTCCAGCACCCACCACCCCTTCCCTGCCTCCTCCTGGTGAGCCCTGATCCTGTCCCTGCGGTGCCTGGCCTGCCCCCCCGGTTGCCCCTCCTAGTGGATTGTCCCTGGTTTTGTGCAGTGCAGGCATGCGTAGGGTGACATCTGCCACTGTCACCTTGTATTGACTTACTTGATGGACTGGCTGTAGGAGAGTAGGATCTGCTTCACAGGGGTACCCCCACTTTTTGCTGATACTTCACTGGTTTTCGACATTAGTCTGGCTGGGGCCCTGCTATTCAGAACCCCAGCCTAGCTGTTTCCTCTTTAAAAGGGTCTCCATGTGCCTTAGGCACATCACTGATTGGGATCTGGAGTGCCCTTGTAAGTCCCTAGTATATGGTATACTATGTACCAAGGGCATAGGTACCTCAGAGGCCTGCCAGGGGCTGCAGCATGTATTATGCCACCCCTGGTAGGCCATCCAAACTGACACCACAGGTCTGCTACTGCAGCCTGGGTAAGGTGGTGCATGCACCCCTTGCTGTGGTATAGGTTACCTATATCACTAAAAGCATACACACATATAAACCTATAAGTCACTCCTAAGGCAGGCCTTATCAATCCTAAAGGCAGAGTGCATGGTTCTTATGTGAGAGGGTGCCCCTGCATGAGCAGGGCCCCTCTGCAGCGTTCGGAGACCATCTCTGATGCTGTTTGTAGTGCAGCCTGACCATATACTCTTAAACGCATTATATCCTCGCGGTAAAATGCTAACTATGGAATGGCTGCACCAAAACATGTCGTGTTTGGTGTCAAACATCTTGGAATACTACCCCCCCGCCAATCCTGGCGGCGGGGGTAGCATTCCACCCTTCTAGAGGGAAAGGCATGTTAACTCTGACGAGTCCGGTAACTTCTTTCCAGAGCCCTGGCATCACAAAATGGATGCTGCTGCCACAGACACGAGTCTGGCCTCCTGCTGCTGGACGAAACTCCGGCAGGGGAGGCCTGGACAATAGGTTTCCTGTCCCAGGGAGGTGTGACCACCTCCCCAGACAGGACAATGTGTATTGGGGCTGGGCGGGAGCACTCGGGTGCTTTGAAGTCCTGCACTGGGGGCACATTTGGTGTCCCTGTGCATACCCCAGTTCAAACCGGATCAGGGGCTTGCAGCCCCTGCTTTGGCGCGAACTGGACAAAGGGAAAGGAGTGTAGCCACCCCTCTGCCCTGACCCACCCATAGGTGGGGCCACAGAGTAGTCCATCCCCTATTTTTGGAATAAAGGTAGGAACCCAGTCCTTAGGACTTTAGATTATACCTGGACGAAACTCTGAAACAGAATCCTGGACCTTCGACGCTCTACTCACGATTAGAGGACTGAAGAATCTCCCTTGGGGTCAAGGAGTGACTCCCCTGCTTGGCAGGCACCAAAGAAGCATCTGTCCGGTTCGCATCACTGAAGCTCCGTCGGACGCCGAAGTCATCGCATCACCAGAGGTGGATTCTCAGACTTCGCCGAGGCTACCCTGAGTCCCCAGCAAAGCTGAGGCCCGTGGCTATTGTGGGTAACGTGAGACCGTGACCCCTGGACACCGAGCACACTTGCAAGTGCACCATCTTCTGGGTCTCCCAAGAAGTCGTGCTTTGGGCTCCGAGTAGCCCTAGCCTCCAGCACCACCTGCACCGAAGATCACTGGCCCCCACTCCACGAGTGTCCTGTAAGCCAGCTCCACGTGCGGCGTCACGAGGCTCCTTCGCGGTCGCTAGCCCGTTGGCTAGTAGCCCTACCGAAGGCCAATCTTTTCTTTACTTGGCAGTCTGGTTGCTCCAGGCCTGCCCTCACTTACCCTTGCTGGGTGAGTTCCCCAGACCTTGCTGGTCTGCATCATCGACGATCTACATCTTACTCGAGACTTGCTGTTGCCAAGGCCTGTTGGGTCCAATCTGGTCGCCGACACCTCTGCACTCGACAGACATCGAGCAACAGCCCGAATCCTGCTCCTGGTCGCCGACAACGCCTCCCGGACCTCGTGGCTGAAGAGTCAAGACAACCGTCCACGAACTTGAAGCACTCGACATCGGTGGGCATCTGTCCATCGCCCTCCTGGTCACTGGCTAGTGACCCAGACTCTGTCCCCTCTGCTTTCAGGTTCTTCAGAACTCCGATCCACTCTTGGATCCACCCGGACACTTTTCTCCTGGTCGCCAGCAGCACTTTGCAGCAGATCGCCATAAGAAACGACGACGAAACCTGACCCCGAAAGGCACCTATGCACCCGGCTTCCCTGGGTGAGGTAACACGAGTACTCCGGTGCTCCCGTGGGTAGAGACTCTTCAAAGTCCTAGATCTCAAAGGGTTTTGTCCTAGTCCTCTTTAAGTGTCCCTTTCCTCTATTTTCCCGATCCCGACTTTCTCCATAGAAGTTAACGGCGTATCGCGGTTGTGTATTTACACTGCACGCGTCCCCCGTGGGTCCCCTGTGTCACTACCTTGGGTGGTTCCTTGTGGTCCAAGCACTTCTAGAGGCTCTAGGCCTAGTGTCTAGTTCAGTCGTGGTTCGCATACCATTTTATTGGTATATGGTTTGGTACGCCCTAGGGCCCAAACGTGTATTTGTGCTATTACTGTGATTTAAGATCTTATAACCTATGTACTTCGAACTCTAGCCTCATAAAGAGACTAGAGGGGTGTGTTTAGCAATAAATACATATATTTTGAATATATACCTGGTGTGGTGCTCTTTCATTTGGTCACTCAAGAGATTATAGACTGGTAAAACAAGCTGCTTTACATTCCTTCAAGACTTAGCCTGAAGGCTGCTCTCCATAGCTACCACTAGGATAGCTTTCAATAAGGTTGTCTTTAACCTACCTACCATAAGAGTCGATTTGGACTGGTGCAAGGTGCCCACTATAATTAGTGGACAGCATATGCCAGGCCAACTTCTCACATTGGTGTGCAGCGTGTGGGATTCCAGCTTGCTATTGTTTTACCAGATAATCTCAATTGAATTGATCAACTGAAAACCACTAAAGGTACCTAAGGTACATATAATTTAAGCTTAGAATATCAGTAAGTTCTACTGAACTTAGAGTTGTGTGTTAAGGGATAGCACAACCCTTTCTACAACTCAAGAGAGTTTAGTAGGCCACACTAGAGTAGGTAGTGCATACACCACACCACACTAGTGATGTCTTTAAAAGCAGGATCTAGAGATGCCCTGCAGGAAGCCATTGAGCTTCCCCCTCCAAGTATGACACACTCCCATTCTTGGAACTGAGAGCTTTGTGTAACGTGAGGAAATTAAGGACAGGCCAAAGTCCCACCACCCAACACCTCCAGGAGATGTTGGTGGCTTATGATCTTAGTAAGTCCTCAGAGACTGAAGGGGTAGGAGCAGAGGGTGGGCCAGCAGATGAGGAAGGGGCCAGGGGTACTACTACCCCCAGCCCCCTCTGAAACTGACCAGGAGGGTGACAATGACCCTGACCTGGAAAACCCAATCCCTTCTGGGGAAGATGAAGATGAGGATCTGGAGAACCACACCTTTGTCCCCCAGGAAGGATTATGAGTGAGCTCAGAAAGTCTAGGTCTCCTTCTCAGGAGTCTAACCACTCTGGCACCTCAATAGGGAGCTCTGTTTCTTCTCACAGGAGGGAATCCTCTCATGAGAGAAGAAAGAGACTGGTCCAGTATGAGGAAACTCAACTGGAGATCAGGAAGAAGCAATTGGCTTTAGATAGAGAATCCCTAGATCTCCTTAGGGAGAGAAGAAAGTTGGGACTAGAGTCCCATGGTGGCAGCCATGTCCCTAGAGATAGGGAAAGGTCCTATGACCATAGGAACCTGAGCAAGATTGTCCCTCCCTACCAGAGTGGGGATGATATCCACAAATGGATAACTGCTTTAGAGAGGGCCTGTAAAGTACAGAAGGTCCCTCAGGAGCAGTGGGCAGCAATCTTGTGGCTCTCCTTTGCTGACAAAGGTAGAGACAAGCTCCTCACTGTTAGAGAGGAGGATGCTGACAATTACAAGGTCTTGAAGAGTGCTCTTATTGATGGGTTTGGCCTAACCACTGAACAGTACAGGTTGAAGTTCAGAGACACCCAAAAGCACAGACTCAAGACTGGGTAGACTATGTGGATTGTTCTGCCAAGGCTCTGGAAGGCTGGTTGATGGGCAGTAAGGTGTGTGACTTCTCAGGATTGTATAATCTGATAATGAGGGAGCAGATTCTTAATAACTGTCAAAACCAGCTGTTGCATCAGTACCTGGTTGACTCTGATCTGACCTCTCCCCAAGAATTGGGAAAGAAGGCAGACAAATGGGTCAGAACCAGGGTGAAGCAGAAGGTACAGAACCAAGGTGGGGAAACCAAGAAGCAAGATGCTAAGAACTCTGACAAGGGTGGGGAGAAGGGTAAAGATCAAAAGTCTTCATCAGGCCCCCAAAAATCTTCTTCTGGTGGGGATTCCCAGTCTACCAAGGGTAAAGGCCAAAGAAAACCATGGTGCAAGGTCTGTAAGCAAAAGACCCACTGGACCAGTGATTGCACCAAGTCCAAAGACTCCAGTCCAGCATCCACCAATGCCCCTAAGGCACCTGTTCCCCCTAGTACAGTTGGTGGAAGTGCTCCAGCAAAGGGTTTAGTAGGGTTCACCCTGGGAACTGAGTTGGGCTCTGACTTAGTCAGGGAACTGACTCAGGCTGTGTTAGTCTGTGATGGAGGCATGGATGTGACCTCCACTGTGAGTCCCACTAATCTGGGCAAGTACAGACAACAGCCTTTAATCAATGGACGAGAGGCTTTGGCATTTAGGGACACAGGGGCAAGTGTCACAATGGTGACACAAGACCTTGTGCTACCTGGGCAAGTTATACTTGGTGAAATGTACCAAGTGACCAATGCTAGCAATGTCAGAACAGACCATACTCTGGCAGTTGTTAACTTCTCCTGGGGAGGGTAACTGGCCTTAAGAAGGTTGTGGTAAGTGCAAACCTACCAGTCGAATGCTTGCTTGGCAATGACTTAGAGACTTCTGCTTGGGCAGAAGTGGAGCTCAGGACCCATGCATAAATGCTGGGGATCCCTGCAGATGTGTTTGCTGTGACCAGGTCACAAGCTAAACTGTCTAAAACTGAACAGGCCTTGGATTCTGGAAGAATGGACCAAGTGCCTTCCAAGAGGAGGAGTAGTAGGGTTAAGGCAGTGCCTTCCCCTTGGCTCAGGAGGAAGATCAGTCCCTTGAGGGGATGATCTCAGCCCTGAAGAAGGAACTGTCCCAGAGGAACTTGAGCCTGACCAGGTTGAGTTCTTGGAGACAGGGGGACCTTCTAGGGCAGATCTGAGCCAGGAGCAGCAGAGCTGCCCCTCCCTTGAACCCCTCAGACAGCAAGCTGCTGCTGAGGCTGCTGGAAAGCTAGTGGTCCCCATACAGTGTATTGGGATGATGGACTCCTGTACTCAGAGAGTAGAGACCCCAAGCCTGGTGCTACCAGGAGGTTGGTAATACCTTTGAAGTTCAGGGGCTTCCTATTGACCCTAGCCCATGATATTCCCTTAGCAGGACACCTGGGCCAGAACAAGACTTGGGACAGAATTGTCCCTCACTTTCACTGGCCCCACATGTCTGAAGACAGTAAGGAGTTTTGTTGCTCCTGTGTAACCTGCCAAGCCAGTGGCAAAGCAGGTGGCACTACAAAGGCCCCCTGATACCACTACCTGTGGTGGGGGTGCCCTTTGAGAGGGTGGGGATTGACATTGTTGGTCCCATGGATCCCCAAACAGCATCTGGGCACAGATTTATACTGGTGGTAGTGGATCATGCCACCAGGTATCC
>CAWUFW010033632.1:0-12082 GCA_963921515.1 Calotriton arnoldi
ATATCTCAGTGAGGGGTGCTAGCACCACCTCACCCAGGCTGCAGTAGCAGGCCTGTGGTGTCAGATTTAGACTGCTTCCCAGGGGTGGCATAACATATGCTGCAGCCCCTGGGAGGCCTGTGAAGTACCTATGCCCTTGGCACCTAAGGTACCATATACTAGGGACTCATAAGGCACCACAGTATCCAATCACTAGTGCACCTAGAGTGCACTCCATGTCGTTTAGAGAGAGCAGATAGACTGGGGCCCTGAATAGCAGGGTCCCAGTCCAACTAAGTCATAAACCAGCAAAACACCATAAAAAAAGTGGGGGCAACCATATAGTCAGATTCCACCTTCCTACAGACACTTTGAAACTTTTCTGCTGAAAAGCAGACAATGGATTCCTATGGAAAAAAATATAAGTTACTGGTAAGTACGGTTAAAATTACTTTTCAGGGTCAGTGCTGGGCTAAAAGATGCAGCACTGGGTTCTCTCCTGATAACAGGTGAGTAAATTGGAATTCGTACTTTGGTTGATTTTAGAGGAATATTATAAAGTTCCAAAACTCCACACTTAGAAGAATTTCCAAGTGAAACCAGTCAATGTTAGCCTATGAAGGAAATTCAAGTTACCGGTAAGTACGGTTAAAATTACTTTTCAGGACCAGTACTGGGCTGAAAGATGCAGCACTGAGGTCTCTCCTGATAACAGGTGAGTAAATCAGAATTCGGATTTCGGCTGATTTTAGAGGAATATTTGTATGTTTCAAAAATCAACACTTAGAAACTTTTTCAGCAAAAAGCAGGCAATGATATCCTATGGAAGGAAATTCAAGTTACTGGTAAGTACGGTTAAAATTACTTTTGAGGATCAGTACTGGGCTGAAAGAAGCAGCACTGAGGTCTCTCCTGATAACAGGTGAGTAAATCGGAATTCGTATTTCGGCTGATTTTATAGGAATATTTTAAAGTTCCAAAACTCCACACTTAGAAGAATTTCCAAGTGAAACCAGTCAATGTTAGCCTATGGAAGGAAATTCAAGTTACTGGTAAGTACGGTTAAAATTACTTTTCAGGACCAGTACTGGGCTGAAATATACAGCACTGAGGTCTCTCCTTATAACAGGTGAGTAAATCGGAATTCGTATTTCGGATGATTTTAGAGGAATATTTGTATGTTTCAAAAATCAACACTTAGAAACTTTTTCAGCAAAAAGCAGGCAATGATATCCTATGGAAGGAAATGCAAGTTACCGGTAAGTACGGTTAAAATTACTTTTCAGGACCAGTACTGGGCTGAAAGATGCAGCACTGAGGTCTCTCCTTATAACAGGTGAGTAAATCGGAATTCGTATTTCGGATGATTTTAGAAGAATATTTGCACAATGGTGAAGGGAGGGGGCGGGGCCTGAGGTGACATCTGTGCAAACGCGCCCCGTGGCGCGTTTTAGGTTGGGGGATTAAGTCCCCTTGAATCCTGAGGGTCCCTAGGGGCCAACTAGCCCACCAGGAACCTCCAATATGCGCCAGGGGCTGCGTTGCAGAGACGTGTAGAGAGGCCACACCCCTTTACACCTCTCTGCAACGCAGCTCTGTGGCGCTTTCTGGATGTACCTGTTGGGCTAGTTGGCCCCCAGGGACCCTCAGGATTGAAGGGGATTTAATTCCCATCTTAAACGCGCCACGGGCCTGTTTGCACACATGTCACCTGAAGCCCCGCCCCTCCCTTCACCACTGTGCAAACACGCCCCGTGGCGCGTTTTAAGTTGGGGGATTAAGTCCCCTTGAATCCTGAGGGTCCCCGGAGTCCAACTAGCCCACCATATACCTCCAAAAGCGCCACAGAGCTGCGTTGCAGAGAGGTGTAAAAGGGGCGTGGCCTCTGTACACCTCTCTGCAAGGCAGCTCCCTGGCGCATACTGGAGGTTCCTGGTGGGCTAGTTGGCCCCCAGGGACCCCCAGTATTCAAGGGGAATTCGTTCTCCTCTGCAAACGCGCCAGGGGGCGCGTTTGCAGAGTGGTGAAGGAAGGGGCGGGGCCTGCGGGCCCGATCGTTTTTTTTTTTTTTTTGTCCCCTGAAGGGGGCTGTGTGGCCCTCCTTCCTTTTTCCTGTTTTTGGGCCCTGGGGACCCCATCCCCCAGGGCCTTACCCCTTTTTTAAATTTAATAAAAAAAAAAAACGGGAAGGGGGCGCGTGGCCCCCCTTCCCTGGGCCTGTATTGGCCCCGGGGACCCCATCCCCCGAGGCATGGTCTTTTTTTTTTTTCTTTGGTGGGGGGCAGCGTGGCCCCCCTCCTCAGGCCATTTAAGGCCCCGGGGACCCCATCCCCCGGGGCCGGCCTTTCCATTTAAAAATTTTTTTCTTTTTTTCTTTTTTGGGGAGGGGGGCCGCGTGGCCCCCCTCCGTGGCCTCTTATGGCCCCGGGGACCCCATCCCCCGGGGCCTGGCTCTCGTTGGGGACTGTGGGGGTCCCCAAACCCCCACAGTCCCGCCGGCTCCCCGTGTCCTACGGGAGCCGGCATTGCTTTACACATGGGGAGCAGCTAACATGCTGCTCCCCATGTGGAAAAGCAATCAGCTTTGGATATTGGAAGAGAGAGCAGGTTTCCTGCTCTCTCTTCCAATATCCAAAGCAAGTTTGCAATGACAGGACGGGAGCCGCGAGGCTCCCGTCCTGTCATTGCAAACAGCAGTGTCCCGGGGTAGGCACCCCGGGACACTGCAGGAGCCGGCCCTGGGGGTGGCGGTCCCCAGGGCCACCACAGGCTCCAGGAGGGGGCCGCGCGGCCCCCTCCCATCGTAGTGCACAGCCCCGGGGAGGTGGTGGTCCCCGGGCTCTGGGGTCCGTAACGGACCCCCATATTTAAATGTTTAGTGCCCCGGGGAGGTGGCGGTCCCGGGCGTGTGGGGGCTGGAGCCCCCCACACAGGTTTTTCATTTAAAAAAAGAAGCCCCGGGAGGTGGTGGTCCTCGGGGCTGCGGGAGGGCTCAGAGCCCTCCCGCACCATTATGCATAAAGCCCCGGGGGGTGGCGGTCCCCGGGCTTGGGGGCCCTTAGAGGCCCCCCACACATAAAATTAACCCCCCCCAGCATGCCCTCGGGACTTGGCCCACCCGGGGGCCAATTAACATCGAAGCGCGGGAGACCGCGCTTTGATTTTTTTTTTTTCGGCAGGGTTCGCGCTCCCTGAGCGCATCCTGCCGATTTTTAAAAAAAAAAATTTTTTTGCCCAGGGGTCCTTGTGGGACCCCCTGAGCAGACCTAGGGGTCAGGGTGTTTCTACCCTGCCCCCTTTGTGCGCTTTGCGCACTTGTTTCTGTCCCTCGGTTCTACCGAGGGATAAAATGGCTGCCAACACTTCCTGATTTGGAGTGTTGACAGCCAATTAGCATGCAGCTCGTGATCGGGAGGGTACGCGTATCCGACGCGCCCATAGATATATATGTGATTTTAATTGTGAATTTCTCAGGAACTACTGAACGGATTTACACCATTTTAGCAAAGGCACCAGTCTGAACCAAGGGCTACCTTATTGCCAAATTTGGGGTAATTCCGTTCAGCAGTTCGGGCTGTAGCTGCGACTAAAGAGTTCCTATGGAAAAATGAATGGGGAAAACGTGTTTTGGGAACCCCTTTTTCTCGGCCCCCGCTTGACGTATCACCCCGAGACTTTCAGGGTAGGAGCGGACCGGAGCGCCCAACAAGTTGGAAGCTTTGCAAGATTCGTCAACCGGCGCCAACGTTATTGCAAATAGAATGTCGCGGATTTCCTATGGATAATAGGTTGTAACTATAACTATCTACTGGAGACCGCCAGTAGATAATATATATATATATATATATATATATATATATATATATATATATATATCTATTGGCGGTCGCCAGTAGATAGTTATAGTTAGGACCTATTTTCCATAGGAAATCCGCAACATTCTATTTGAAATAACGTTGGCGCCGGTTGACGAATCTTCGCGAAAGTTTCCAACTTGTTGGGGCGCTCCGGTCCGCTCCTATCCTGAAAGTCTCGGGGTGATTCGTCAAGCGAGGGCCGAGAAAAAAGGGGGTCCCAAAACGTGTTTTCCCATTCATTTTTCCATAGGAACCTTTAGTCGCAGCTACAGCCCGAACTGCTGAACGGAATTACACCAAATTTGGCAAAGAGGTAGCCCTTGGTTCAGTGTCGTGCCTTTTGCTTAAATGGTGTAAATCCGTTCAGTAGTTCCTGAGGAAATCAAAAGTAAAATCACATATATATCTGGGCGGAGCCTAACCACACATGTCATTGTGAGATCTGATTGGCTGTCAGCACTTCATCCTGGAATTGCTGGCAGCCATCTTGAGACCAATATACATGATAGTACCCCATTGAAATGCATTGTAGTGAATCAAAGATTTTGAGGGTTACCAAAAGGAGAACTATAAAGGGTGATAACAGACTTTAGTTACATTAGAATTCATTTGTTGATGGTACCATACTAATTTCAGGAATTGTGGTGTGTTCTAAGGTGATTTTACCCTGTGAAAAACCTTCTGCTGGGATATCATGAATCATGTTTGAGAGGAAACTATTTTTACATGCTTGTCCCATACAGTTTTGGAAGGTGCTCCAGAAGCTAAAATGAGAGCATATTTTCTGTAAATTCACATTATCTTTCTCAGTCATGTGAGAATGAAGTCTGACATTCTCAGTAAAACATGTACATCCAACAAGGGCAGAGACTGTCAGTTGATTCCTTTGTGTTCTACTGCAGCTTCCCAGAGTGTTCTAAAGAACAACTAGAGTGCTAACAGCCTTACTTATGACAAAAGTATGGCACACCTGAAGCCATCTTGATTGGAATAAACTGGTAACACTTAAAACATTTAATTTAAAAAGGAACAAAATGATGGGGTTCATTTTGTCATAGAAATTATGGTTAGTGCTGTAGAAAGAAAAATTAGGACATGTTTCAAGTGTGATCTCAAATATCTTCCTGTTATATTTCAACAGGTGCAGCCTGCCAGTTGATGCCTTTGTGTTCTACTGCAGCTACCCAGAGTGTTCTAAAGAACAACTAGAGCGCTAACAGCCTTACTTATGACAAAAGTATGGCACACCTGAAGCCATCTTGATTGGAATAAACCGGTAACACTTAAAACATTTAATTTAAAAAGGAACAAAATGAGGGGGTTCTTTTTGAAATAGAAATTATGGTTAGTGCTGCAGAAAGAAAAAATTAGGGCATGTTTTAAGTGAGATCTCAAATCCTCTTCTATTTCATTAGAAAATTCTGACATGCAGACTGAAACAATCACTTTCAATACCAGCAGCAGACTTCCAGTTAACTCCCTGGTGAGCAGTAGCTTTACTACAGTGATCTAATGAGCAACTAGAGTGCTAAAATTCTGAATTTATGGCAAATGTGAGACACATCTGAAAGCCTTCTTGATGGAATCAAAGTAAAAACTGAAAGCATTTCCTACTGAGGAGACTGCAGTAAATGAGGAAATTAGGAAACTTCATAACAAAGAAGTCTTCCAAGATGGCCACCAGTGAAAAAAGAGCCCACATGTAGCACAAATATTACCCAGATGTAGCCCACATATAGCCCAATGACAAAAGTGTGCAAAACACTTTTTATTTTTAGTTTTTTTGCAGTTTTATGTAGTGCAGACTGGTCAGGTATTGGAGCGTTGCATCTTAAAACATGACCCCCCTACACTACAAAAACACCACTGCACTACCCTAAACACTAAAACACTATCCCCAGCATGACCCCCTACACTACACAAGCACCACTGCACTATCCTAAACCCTAAAACAGTACCCCCAGCATGACCCCCTACACTATACAAACACCACTGCACTACCCTAAACCCTAAAACACTACCCCCAGCACGACCCCCTACACTACCCAAACACCACTGCACTAACCTAAATCCTAAAACACTACCCCCAGCACGACCCCCTACACTACCCAAACACCACTGCACTACCCTAAAACATGACCCCCTACACTACACAAACACCACTGCACTACCCTAAACCCTAAAACACTACCCCAGCACGACCCCCTACACTACACAAGCACCACTGCACTACCCTAAACCCTAAAACACTACCCCCAGCACGACCCCCTACACTACACAAACACCACTGCACTACCCTAAACCCTAAAACACTACCCCCAGCACGACCCCCTACACTACCCAAACACCACTGCACTAACCTAAATCCTAAAACACTACCCCCAGCACGACCCCCTACACTACCCGAACACCACTGCACTACCCTAAAACATGACCCCCTACACTACACAAACACCACTGCACTACCCTAAACCCTAAAACACTACCCCCAGCACGACCCCCTACACTACACAAGCACCACTGCACTACCCTAAACCCTAAAACACTACCCCCAGCACGACCCCCTACACTGCCTGAACACCACTGCACTGCCCTAAACCCTGAAACACCAGCCCCTGCACGACCCCTACACTGCCCGAACACCACTGCACTGCCCTAAACCCTGAAACACCACCCCTAGCACGACCCCCTACACTGCCCGAACACCACTGCACTGCCCTAAACCCTGAAACACCACCCCTTCACGACCACCTACACTGCCCGAACATCACTACACTGCCCTAAACCCTGAAACACCACCCCCAGCACGACCCCCTACACTGCCCGAACACCACTGCACTGCCCTAAACCCTGAAACACTACCCCCAGCAAGACCCCCTACACTGCCCGAACACCACTGCACTGCCCTAAACCCTGAAACATCACCCCCAGCAAGACCCCCTACACTGCCCGAACACCACTGCCCTAAACCCTGAAACACCACCCCCAGCACGATCCCCTACAATGCCCGAACACCACTGCACTGCCCTAAACCCTGAAACACCACCCCCAGCATGACCCCCTACACTGCCCGAACACCACTGCTCTGCCCAAAACCCTGAAACACCAGCCCCAGCACGACCCCCTACACTGCCCGAACACCACTGCACTGCCCTAAACCTTGAAACACCAGCCCCAGCACGACCCCTACACTGCCCGAACACCACTGCACTGCCCTAAACCCTGAAACACCACCCCCAGCACGACCCCCTACACTGCCCAAGCACCACTGCACGGCACTAAACCCTGAAACACCAGCCCCAGCACGACCCCCTCCACTGCCCGAACACCACTGCACTGCCCTAAACCCTGAAACACCAGCCCCAGCACGACCGCCTACACTGCCCGAACACCACTGCAATGCCCTAAACCGTGAAACACTAGCCCCAGCACGACCCCCTACACTGCCCGAACACCACTGCCCTAAACCCTGAAACACCACCCCCAGCAAGACCCCCTACACTGCCCGAGCACCACTGCACTGCCCTAAACCCTGAAACACCAGCCCCAGCACGACCCCCTACACTGCCCGAACACCACTGCACTGCCCTAAACCCTGAAACACCAGCCCCAGCACGACCCCCTACACTGCCCGAACACCACTGCACTGCCCTAAACCCTGAAACACCAGCCCCAGCATGACCGCCTACACTGCCCGAACACCACTGCACTGCCCTAAACCCTGAAACACCAGCCCCAGCACGACCCCCTACACTGCCTGAACACTACTGCACTGCCCTAAACCATGTAACACCAGCCTCAGCACGACTCCCTACACTGCCCGAACACCACTGCATTGCCCTAAACCCTGAAACACCACCCCCAGCATGACCCCTACACTGCCCAAACACCACTGCACTGCCCTAAACCCTGAAACACCATCCCCAGCACGACCCCCTACACTGCACGAACACCACTGCACTGCCCTAAACCCTGAAACACTACCCCCAGCAAGACCCCCTACACTGCCCGAACACCACTGCACTGCCCTAAACCCTAAAACATCACCCCCAGCAAGACCCCCTACACTGCCCGAACACCACTGCCCTAAACCCTGAAACACCACCCCCAGCAAGACCCCCTACACTGCCCGAACACCACTGCACAGCCCTAAACCCTGAAACAACAGCCCCAGCATGACCCCCTACACTGAACACCACTGCACTGCCCTAAACCCTGAAACACCACCCCCTGCACGACCCCCTACACTGCCCATACACCACTGCACTGCCCTAAACCCTGAAACACCACCCCCAGCACAACCCCCTACACTGCCCGAACACCACTGCAGTGCCCTAAACCCTGAAACACCACCCCCTGCACAACCCCCTACACTGCCCGAACACTACTGCACTGCCCTAAACCCTGAAACACCAACCCCAGCACGACCCCTACACTGCACGAACACCACTGCACTGCCCTAAACCCTGAAACACTACCCCCAGCAAGACCCCCTACACTGCCCGAACACCACTGCACTGCCCTAAACCCTGAAACATCACCCCCAGCAAGACCCCCTACATTGCCCGAACACCACTGCCCTAAACCCTGAAACCCCACCTCCAGCAAGACCCCCTACACTGCCCGAACACCACTGCACTGCCCTAAACCCTGAAATACCAGCCCCAGCACGACCGCCTACACTGCCCGAACACCACTGCACTGCCCTAAACCCTGAAACACCAGCCCCAGCACGACCCCCTACACTGCCCGAACACCACTGCACTGCCCTAAACCATGAAACACCAGCCTCAGCACGACCCCCTACACTGCCCGAACACCACTGCACTGCACTAAACCCTGAAACACCACCCCTAGCATGACCCCCTACACTGCCCGAATACCACTGCACTGCCCTAAACCCTGAAACACCCCCCCCTGCACGACCCCCTACACTTCCCGAACACCACTGCACTGGCCTAAACCCTGAAACACCATCCCCAGCACGACCCCCTACACTGCACGAACACCACTGCACTGCCCTAAACCCTGAAACACTACCCCCAGCAAGACCCCTACACTGCCCGAACACCACTGCACTGCCCTAAACCCTAAAACATCACCCCCAGCAAGACCCCCTACACTGCCCGAACACCACTGCCCTAAACCCTGAAACACCACCCCCAGCAAGACCCCCTACACTGCCCGAACACCACTGCACAGCCCTAAACCCTGAAACACCAGCCCCAGCACGACCCCCTACACTGCCCGAACACCACTGCACTGCCCTAAACCCTGAAACACCACCCCCTGCACGACCCCCTACACTGCCCGAACACCACTGCACTGCCCTAAACCCTGAAACACCACCCCCAGCACAACCCCCTACACTGCCCGAACACCACTGCACTGCCCTAAACCCTGAAACACCACCCCTGCACGACCCCCTACACTGCCCGAACACTACTGCACTGCCCTAAACCCTGAAACACCACCCCCAGCACGACCCCCTACACTGCACGAACACCACTGCACCGCCCTAAACCCTGAAACACCAGCCCCATCATGACCGCCTACACTGCCCGAACACCACTGCACTGCCCTAAACCCTGAAACACCAGCCCCAGCACGACCCCCTACACTGCCTGAACACTACTGCACTGCCCTAAACCATGTAACACCAGCCTCAGCACGACCCCCTACACTGCCCGAACACCACTGCATTGCCCTAAACCCTGAAACACCACCCCTAGCATGACCCCTACACTGCCCGAACACCACTGCACTGCCCTAAACCCTGAAACACCACCCCTGCACGACCCCCTTCACTGCCCGAACACTACTGCACTGCCCTAAACCCTGAAACACCATCCCCAGCACGACCCCCTACACTGCACGAACACCACTGCACTGCCCTAAACCCTGAAACACTACCCCCAGCAAGACCCCTACACTGCCCGAACACCACTGCACTGCCCTAAACCCTAAAACATCACCCCCAGCAAGACCCCCTACACTGCCCGAACACCACTGCCCTAAACCCTGAAACACCACCCCCAGAAAGACCCCCTACACTGCCCGAACACCACTGCACAGCCCTAAACCCTGAAACACCAGCCCCAGCACGACCCCCTACACCGAACACCACTGCACTGCCCTAAACCCTGAAACACCAGCCCCTGCACGACCCCCTACACTGCCCATACACCACTGCACTGCCCTAAACCCTGAAACACCACCCCCAGCACAACCCCCTACACTGCCCGAACACCACTGCACTGCCCTAAACCCTGAAACACCACCCCTGCACAACCCCCTACACTGCCCGAACACTACTGCACTGCCCTAAACCCTGAAACACCAACCCCAGCACGACCCCCTACACTGCACGAACACGACTGCACTGCCCTAAACCCTGAAACACTACCCCCAGCAAGACCCCCTACACTGCCCGAACACCACTGCACTGCCCTAAACCCTGAAACATCACCCCCAGCAAGACCCCCTACATTGCCCGAACACCACTGCCCTAAACCCTGAAACACCACCTCCAGCAAGACCCCCTACACTGCCCGAACACCACTGCACTGCCCTAAACCCTGAAACACCAGCCCCAGCACGACCGCCTACACTGCCCAAACACCACTGCACTGCCCTAAACCCTGAAACACCAGCCCCAGCACGACCCCCTACACTGCCCGAACACCACTGCACTGCCCTAAACCATGAAACACCAGCCTCAGCACGACCCCCTACACTGCCTGAACACCACTGCACTGCCCTAAACCCTGAAACACCACCCCCAGCATGACCCCCTACACTGCCCGAACACCACTGCACTGCCCTAAACCCTGAAACACCACCCTCTGCACGACCCCCTACACTTCCCGAACACCACTGCACTTGCCTAAACCCTGAAACACCATCCCCAGCACGACCCCCTACACTGCCCGAACACCACTGCACTGCCCTAAACCCTAAAACATCACCCCCAGCAAGACCCCCTACACTGCCCGAACACCACTGCCCTAAACCCTGAAACACCACCCCCAGCAAGACCTTCTACACTGCCTGAACACCACTGCACAGCCCTAAACCCTGAAACACCAGCCCCAGCACGACCCCCTACAAAGCCGGAACACAACTGCACTGCCCTAAACCCTGAAACACCACCCCCTGCACGACCCCCTACACTGCCCGAACACCACTGCACTGCCCTAAACCCTGAAACACCACCCCCAGCACAACGCCCTACACTGCCCGAACACCACTGCACTGCCCTAAACCCTGAAACACCACCCCCTGCACGACCCCTACACTGCCCGAACACTACTGCACTGCCCTAAACCCTGAAACACCACCCCCAGCTCGACCCCCTACACTGCACGAACACCACTGCACCGCCCTAAACCCTGAAACACTACCCCCAGCAAGACCCCCTACACTGCCCGAACACCACTGCACTGCCCTAAACCCTGAAACATCACCCCCAGCAAGACCCCCTACATTGCCCGAACACCACTGCCCTAAACCCTGAAACACCACCCCCAGCAAGACCCCCTACACTGCCCGAACACCACTGCACTGCCCTAAACCCTGAAACACCACCCCCAGCACGACCCCCTACACTGCCCGCACACCACTGCTCTGCCCAAAACCCTGAAACACCAGCCCCAGCACGGACCCCTACACTGCCCGAACACCACAGCACTGCCCTAATCCCTAAAACACTACCCCCGCATGACCCCCTACACTACCAAAAGATCACTGCACTACCCTAAACCCTAAAACACTACCCCCGCACGACTCCCTACACTACCTAAAGACCACTGCACTACCCTAAACCCTAAAACACGACCTCCTAAACTACACAAAACACCACTGCACTACCCTAAACCCTAAAACACTACCCCCTACACTACACAAACACCACTGCACTACCCTAAACCCTAAAAACTACCCCCAGCACGAACCCCTACACTACCCAAACACCACTGCACTACCCTAAACCCTAAAACACTACCCCCAGCAGTACCCCCTACACTACCCAAACACCACTGCACTACCCTAAACCCTAAAACACTACCCCCAGCAGTACCCCCTACACTACCCAAACACCATTGCACTACCCTAAAGCACTACCCCCAGCAGTACCCCTACACTACCCAAACACCACTGCACTACCCTAAATCACTACCCCATCACGACCCCCTACATTACCCAAACACCACTGCACTACAGCAATACTGCACCGAACGGAAGTACAC
>CAWUFW010033633.1:0-12080 GCA_963921515.1 Calotriton arnoldi
AAAAAGTCACTCCAGAGCCCCAGACTGACAAGCTGATCTCCAAGGGTCAGTCGGTGGACCCCTGTTCTAGCATCAGGGCCATAAAAGCTGAAGTTACCTGCCCTGGGTAGTCAGTAGCCATCTGCAAAAAATCGCCACTGAACACAGACGTGCAGACAAGAAGACCTCCCCTCAGGACTCAAAAGTTGCACCCGTACCTGCCGGACTCAAAAGAGTCATCAGAGTGCAGATTGCTCACCCAAGACAGACAATAGTCCTCACCAAACGAAACCCCTGGTACACTGGGATCGGAGATCGTAGCCCAGCCGCAGCTAGGCTTTTACTGGCTCAAAAAGAACTTCGAGGGACTCTGACTCCTATAGCCAAAGTCATGCCACTTTACCTGTGGACCGAGGAATAACCCCAGGAAGACCCCCGTCGACCACACAGCATCCAGACCATCTTTCAGCATCCTGTATCGTCAGCATCAGGACCACCCCATTGAGTCTATGGCAGTTTTGATATAAAGTGTGGAACTGGACTTGAGACTACTATGGAGACCAGGTAACTGTCCAAACATTCCTTACTGCCTCTCTGACCTTCTGCATGTCGGAATTGGTCACCCAGTCTGGGTCAGAGTGACCGAAACTAACTCTTTCAAACTTTTCAAAGGTTTACAAACTTTACAGTTACCACTGCTTGCTTGCGTTTTGGACTAAAACGCTGAAATTTATGTTTTGCTTAAAGATCTATATCTCTGGATTCTGCTCATCATGATGGCTAAAAATTAATAAAAAGTATCTATTTTTAAAATTTGAAGTGGGATTTCTTTCATGCTGTGTGACGCTCCTATATTGTTGCTTGGTGCTTCTAAATGCTTTACACTAGTTCCTTTAAGCCACGCTGCTCGGGGCCACAGCGGCTCAGGGTTGAGCAAGAGGTTTTAAAAATTACCCTGGTTGGACCCAAGACTGTTTAGTGAGTGTATTACATGGTGAGGTCCCTCAACCACACCATATAATAAACCATAATCCTCACAATTTGCAATCCAGGCTATCCACGAGGCGAAAGAGGTTTTATTGCCCAGTGTATGTCCACCAGATGGTGAGTTATAAATATGGTATCTGGGGATCTGAAGATGCCAGCCCTCTCCAGGTACATTTGGAATCTGTAGAATCATTCAGATTGTGTAAGAACATCTTCAGCTGAAAAAGTATGATGTCTTCTTTGGAAAGCAGAAACAATTGTTTTTTGTATTAAGTCAAATTCATAAGTTTTAAGGTTTCAAGAAATTGTGGGCTATAATCAATTGTGCATTACTGAGAATAAGATTAATGTTTTATCTCATTGCATGGATCTGTCTCTCTTGTGGGCCCAGAAGAAGCAAGTCACACCCTCAATTCAGAGATCTAATGTTGTCTGGCACATTTAGGTAGGCCACTATGGCCAGAAGGTAATGCTTGGGTCTGATGGGATTCCTGTGTTGGCTAAGTATGGGATTAAGTGCATTATATTGCTTAGTGAAACTAGACATGGGTTACTCATCTTTTGGAGAGCTCAATAACATACTGAAAACCATTTGCTCCTATTAAGTTTCTGGTAAATTCCATCTCTGAAATGGGTACTGGAGGCAGAAGCAAGAAGTGGACATGAATGAAATGAAATGAAATAAGGGATTTGTAAAGCGCACGGATACTCACATAGAGTGTCCCGGTGCTAATCTCTAAAACCAACAGGAAAGACCCCGCCCACCTGCCATCGTGTTATTGTTGGAACAGCCATGTTTTAAGTTGTCTCCTAAAGGACAGCAAGTCCTGAGTCAATCTGAGATGTAGGGGCAAGTTGTTCCATTAGGCAAGCCGCTTGAACCTGAAGCGAACGACCTCCAATCCGAGATCGAGTGAATTTGGGAATCACCATCAGGGATTGTCCCGAAGACCTTAAGACACGTTGAGGCTGATAGCGCTGGATCCTACTTCTCAGGTAAACCGCACCCGTATCGTAGAAGGCACGATAGGCAAGCACCAAAGCCTTAAACTGAATCCTCTTTCTCACCGGGAGCCAGTGCAGTGCTTTCAGGTGGAGCGACATGCGCGTTCTGGGGCTTACCATAAGAATAACTCTGGCTGCGGCGTTCTGGACAACCTGCAGCCGATTGAGCAAGTATTCAGGAAGCCCCAGATACAAGATATTTACGTAATCCAACCTGGATGTAATTAAGGCTTGCACTACGATCTTCCGGGATTCAACCGGGAGTAGAGGAAGAAAGTTTTTACCATTCTAATCAGTCCGATACAAGTGCCAGCAACAGTTTGGATATGGGACTTCATCGATAGACTAGTGTCCAACTTAACTCCCAAGTTTTTTACTGTGCTGACTGGAGCCGCAGGTGGGGACATGTCGCACGGCCACCATAAGCTCCAGTCGACACATGGGGGACATCCAAAAAACATAATTTCAGATTTTCTGGGTTACACTTAAGTTGATTAAGTTGCATCCAGGGAAAAAACCTCAGTTAGGCATCTGTTTATCTCCATTCCATGAAAATTCAGCCCCTTTGTCACACGTGAACAGTAGTTGAGTATCATCAGCGTAAGAAATAATCTTCGCTCCGTGTGACTCAGCCAGAGCGTGCAAGTGGGGCCATATAGATATTAAAAAGTGTAGGACTCAAAATAGCGCCCTGCGGGACACCCACTTGCATTGGAGGAATGACCGCTGTAAAGGGCGGAGACCAGATTTCCTGCTGCCGCTCAGACAGAAAAGAGGCAAACCAATTGTACACCGCGCCACCAATGCCGCACTCCGCTAACCTGCACAAGAGCCGGTCATGGGGCACGGTGTCAAAGGCTGCGGATAAATCCAGCAGTATCAACACCGCACTGCCCCCTTTATCCACCTGTAATTTAATGGTCTCCGAAACCTCCAGAAGGGCTGTCTCAGATAAAGCCTTAGAGGTCGATTCCGATTCGGGCCGGAAAAAGCACCGACCGACTCGGAGCCGGAAAAATTACCGACCGACACGTACCAGTGGCGCCCGACACGCCAAGTACGATGCAAGCCGCGATAAATCCGACCGACACGTCAGGAAACCAAGCCGACCGACCGAGCCGCTCGGAAAATAGCAATCCGGCCGGAAAAACACGCGAATCCAACCGACCGACACGCACCCGGAACAAATCCGACCGAATCGTACCCGCCAACTCCAACCCGCAAAGTACGATGCAAGGCGCGAAAACACGACCGAGTCGGACGGAGGACAAGCCGTACGACCGACACGCATACAAAACCGAGCCGAAGCAACACAATACACCGCGACCGACGCGTACGCAGCATACAAAACTGCACAAACACAGCGTGAGCGAAACGGAGAACACCGTACGAGACCAATGCAGGGTCCGACTCGGTCACAAGAACGTTTCCAACATACACAAACAGCACAAAGGAAAAATCACCCAAAAAAAGGCCAAACAAGCAATTAGCAAGCCAATAAATACTGGGGGGGTGGGGACAGAGAACAAAGACACACCCACAACTCCACCTATATAAAGGACACAAATCACTACCATGAGCCTTTGCAAATGCCATTCCACTGCCAGCACCCAAGAGAAAGCAACCACACACCCACAGCTCACCCCTCACACAAGCCACACACCATCAGCACACCAACAAATACCTACCTCACATACACCCAGCAAAACACACACTCACACACCCTCACCTGCACACCAACACACACATCACTCACCATCACCACCCATCACCATGCCCCCAAGAAGAATCCCAAGTTCCTAGATTGTGAATTGGAAGTCCTGGTAGACGAGATCCTCAGGGTGGAGCCACAGCTGTTTGGCACTCTGGTCCAACAGACCCCCATGTCGCAGAAAACCAAGATGTGGGAGAGGATCATCAACAGGGTGAACGCCCAATCATCATGTCGGCGCACAAAGACGGACATCCAGAACAGGTGGTATGACGTGCGCAGGAGGGTACGGGACCTGCTGAAGATAGACTACATCAACAGCCAACATACCGGCAGTGGCCCTCCTGCCAAGCCAATATACCTCAGGCCCTGGGAGGAGAAGGTGCGGGCCATCCTTCCGCCAGTGAGCGTATATGGACTAGAGAACATCCCAGAGCCTGGTGAGTACACAACAAATGTACACAATAAACTGCCACAAAACACACACATCACTGTCAAGGGGAGAGTCAAACCATGCACACATAGCAATTACACAGCAACTAGAACAGAATCATCCCAAAATGTGTATGTCAGTCAGATAAACACAACACATGCCATCAAAAAAGTCACATCCAACTGTGCCAACACATGTACAAACACAACCACAACTACAGCTAGGCAGTGGCACAAATAGAACTAACACACACATCCACACATGTAGCCACCACAACAACACCAACACACAGTGAAGACCACTCAAAGGAAGGAATTCTGTGTATGCTGGCCAAGTCAGTGTAGCCAATAGCATCATGGGAGTCGCAGTCACACATATTGCCCCCCCCACAACTGTCCCATCAACACCACCCTGAACCATGCTCACATCACAGGGAGTGGAGAAGGACTCACAAGATGGCTGACACTGGCTACTGCTGTGGGGAGCACAAGGCCCTGCTGGCAACTGTGCACCAACAAACAGCAGGACACCACTGACTGACATCCTGAGAGACAACTTACACTCCCTGCAATGCAAGCACGTTCCATGGTGGGATAACTGACTGGGTGGGTGGGAAGGGGGACTTGCAGCACTGACCATAGTCACCAGCACCTCCCCTCACACCCCCCCCAACACAAACTCCACAGTACCCACCTGGTAGAATGCAATGCCCTCCATCCTAACACAAGATCCCACAAAGCACCACCACCCTGGGTTATGTTGTGTGAAGCACAGGAACACTCTTGGGACTCTTAGCCAAACAACTGCCAGGACAACACTCCCAGCCATCCTGTCAGCACAGCCAGCCCACCCCACAGGGAAGCAGAGTCAAAAGGAAGGAAGCATGGGCATGCTGGGAAGGGGGTGGAGGCAATAGCATGATGGGAGTCGTAGTCACAGACATTGCTCAGCCTCACAACTGGCCCATCAACACCACCCTGAACCATGCTCACATCACAGGGAGTGGAGAAGGACTCACAAGATGGCTGACACTGGCTACTGCTGTGGGGAGCACAAGGCCCTGCTGCCAACTGTGCACCAACAAACAGCAGGACACCACTGACTGACATCCTGAGAGACAACTTACACTCCCTGCAATGCAAGCACGTTCCATGGTGGGATATCTGGCTGGCTGGGTGGGAAGGGGGACTTGCAGCACTGACCATAGTCACCAGCACCTCCCCTCACACCCCCCCAACACAAACTCCACAGTACCCACCTGGTAGAATGCAATGCCCTCCATCCTAACACAAGATCCCACAAAGCACCACCACCCTGGGTTATGTTGTGTGAAGCACAGGGACACTCTTGGGACTCTTAGCCAAACAACTGCCAGGACAACACTCCCAGCCATCCTGTCAGCACAGCCAGCCCACCCCACAGGGAAGCAGAGTCAAAGGAAGGAAGCATGGGCATGCTGGGAAGGGGGTGGAGGCAATAGCATGATGGGAGTCGTAGTCACAGACATTGCTCAGCCTCACAACTGGCCCATCAACACCACCCTGAACCATGCTCACATCACAGGGAGTGGAGAAGGACTCACAAGATGGCTGACACTGGCTACTGCTGTGGGGAGCACAAGGCCCTGCTGCCAACTGTGCACCAACAAACAGCAGGACACCACTGACTGACATCCTGAGAGACAACTTACACTCCCTGCAATGCAAGCACGTTCCATGGTGGGATATCTGGCTGGCTGGGTGGGAAGGGGGACTTGCAGCACTGACCATAGTCACCAGCACCTCCCCTCACACCCCCCCAACACAAACTCCACAGTACCCACCTGGTAGAATGCAATGCCCTCCATCCTAACACAAGATCCCACAAAGCACCACCACCCTGGGTTATGTTGTGTGAAGCACAGGGACACTCTTGGGACTCTTAGCCAAACAACTGCCAGGACAACACTCCCAGCCATCCTGTCAGCACAGCCAGCCCACCCCACAGGGAAGCAGAGTCAAAAGGAAGGAAGCATGGGCATGCTGGGAAGGGGGTGGAGGCAATAGCATGATGGGAGTCGTAGTCACAGACATTGCTCAGCCTCACAACTGGCCCATCAACACCACCCTGAACCATGCTCACATCACAGGGAGTGGAGAAGGACTCACAAGATGGCTGACACTGGCTACTGCTGTGGGGAGCACAAGGCCCTGCTGCCAACTGTGCACCAACAAACAGCAGGACACCACTGACTGACATCCTGAGAGACAACTTACACTCCCTGCAATGCAAGCACGTTCCATGGTGGGATAACTGACTGGGTGGGTGGGTGGGTGGGAAGGAGGTCTGGCTGTCAACCAAACACAATCAATGCAGACCATGTTCACACCCCAGAGAATACATAGAAATGCCCAAATAATGCAGGACAATGTGCCACACCAATATCAACCCCTGACTGTGACGACTTAGGACAATACAATGTACAGGCCCGCACCCCGAGGCACAGTCACAACTGTCAGGTGTGTCAACCACTGATGCCTGCAGAAACATGACATACATTGTTTGTGTCTCCCAAAAACAGGTGATGATAGGGACACAGCAGCAGACGCTGAGGAGTCCCAGTCCCAGGCTCAAGAGGATGCCGAGCTCACTGGCGTCGTACAGCCTCTGTCCTCCTCGGACGATGAAGAACAACCTGGCACATCCGGTGCAAGTCAACATGCTGCACCAGCAGGACCACCAGCTGCAGCACCAGCAGGTCCACCAGCTGCACCCCCTGCACCCACCCCTCCAACGACTGTCACCACGAATACCATCCCTGCCGACATGGACAGAATAAGGAACAACACCAGCGCAGTGACCCTGGACCAACCTGGGGCCATGGACACCACCACCACCACCAACCCCCAAGGTGGACCAGGGTTATCTGTGCGTGCAACTGCACACACTGCACATGTCAGCAGGGGTGGTGGGAGGGGTGGGAGACAGAGGTCGCTGCTTGCAGACGTTGCTGGTGTGCATGAAGACCCACAACTGGTACGCATAGCTGATGCGTACCAGTCCAGCACCGGAGAGCTCAGCCAGGTAGTGGGGCTCCCCAGAGACATCAAACAGCAGCAGGCTGCCCATCATGCCCGCTTGGACTCCCACATGTCCCACGTGGAGTCACACATGTCACGTGTGGACTCCCACATGACCCGCGTGGAGTCCAAGTGGGATGTACTACATGAGATGACGGCGGTGCACAGGGACATTTTACAATGCCTCCGCCAGATGAACAGCAACCAGTCCACACCTCCCTGTGTGCCAACAACATCTGGTACCGAACAAACTGCAACTGCCACAGGGAGGGAGGAGGACTCTGGCGGAGAGTCCCTGCACCGCAGCAGCCTGCACTTGAGGGCCCCCCCCCAAGAAGAGGGGTCGTCCGAGGAGGGGAAAGTGAGAGGCTGATGGCCAAGCGCAACTCCCAGGAAGCCTGAACCTGTTCTGGATTTTCGCCTTTGTGCACAGACTGTTCACCCTGTTGATGGCAACACTACTCCCACACATTGCATGGGGAGTACAAGTTGGAACAATGTGTCAGACAACTGTGGCCCCGATACTGGGGATCCTGTCTACCTGGACTTTCTATTCATCTAGGAACTTGGGATTGCAAGATTCATGTACAGCACAATCCATCCTATGCACTATTATCACAGATGTATCACAATAAACACAATAATACACCATACTTGCCTCTGTCGTGATTCCAACGTGGGTGCTGTTATGGGGATGATGAACAGCAAAATTACACTGTGTATGCGAACTGCAACAGCAAGGACAACACAGGCATGTGAGTACAGGCAACGTGACACATATGAGGGAGACACACCACCAGGGCTACACAACACATACACACCTAGGCCATCTGACTCATTGCCTACACTGATGTTGCCAGGGAAGACGGTGCAATGCACAGACACCACACCCATTCCCAGTTGTAGTCAAGTAGCCCACAGGTGCAGTAAGCAAATGGCAGTCAAATGTGTGACCACAGACAACGCACATCACTAAGTGAAGCACAGGTTTATTACACAGTAGCAACATGCCGTAACCACTACAGATGCAAGGTAACCCCACCTGGTAGCGGGCACACAGTCAACAACTGTAGACAGAAGGAAGTCCATGGGTGTGGCGCACATCACCTGTAGGGACACAACAGCTACCAGCCTGGATGTGCAATCACGTCGTCGGTGGACACAGTTGACCAAACGAATCTGAAAGTACCCTTTGAAGGACAGAAATGACACACAGTCAAAAGCAATGGAGTACAGGACAGAACAGCAAAACTCATGCACAATACATGTTACAAGATACCCACCCAGAACCAAGTTAGCATGTGAACACTGTTGGGGAGTACAGCCCACCTGTAAGCACACATCGCAACACACATCCAGTCAAGTAGCCCATGGACACACTCCAACAGCACCAGAGCACCACCCACACATCATGCCAACTCACATCATTGACATGACACCTCAGGATACTCACATTCAGCTAAAGAAGTTGGTGATGAGCTGTGTGCGGACATCACCATCACCATCATCATCATCGTCACTGGCATCGTGGTCCAGGCCAGGATCCTCCACAGGTGGCGGATGTTGGTCATCGTCATCCTGGATGAGAGGCAACTCCTTCCGCACTGCCAGGTTGTGGAGCATGCAGCAGACGATGATAATCTTGCACACTTTCGCAGGGGCATATGGGAGGGACCCTCCGGTCTTGTCCAGGCAGCGGAAGCGGCTCTTCAGGAGACCAAAGGTCCGCTCAATCACTCTCCTGGTCCGACCATGTGCCTCATTGTAGCGCATCTGGGCAGGTGTCACAGGGTTCCTGAGGGGTGTCAGCAACCACTGCATGTTGGGGTATCCCGAGTCACCTACGGACAGACAAGTGCACATCAGCTGACTTGGAAAAGTGGGCGGAATACTACAGATCAGATCACACACAATGGCACAAAGTCAGTACACACCGACAAGCCAGGCACGCTGGTTCTGCATCTGTGCCATCAACCTGGGGATGCGACTACTCCTCATCACAAAGGCATCGTGTGCTGAACCAGGGAAACGGGCACACACGTGTGTGATGGTCATGTCTGCAAGACACACCACCAGTGCATTGACCGAGTGGTAGTGCTTGCGGTTCCTGTAGGCCTGCTCCTGGGCCTGTGGTGGTACCAAAGCCACATGTGTCCCATCAATGGAGCCAATGACATGCGGCATCCTCCCCAGGGCATAAAAGTCACTCTTCACGTCAGTGAGTCGTCGCAGTCTAGGGAAATAGATGTACCGGTTCAGGAAGAGCAACATTGCCGCCAAGAAATCGCGGAGCACACGGCTGAACATGGTCTGTGACATCCCACCAGCAGACGCCACAGTATGTTGGAAGGTACCGGTGGCAAAGAAGTGTAGGGCTGCCATCACCTTCACCTTGGGGGTCAGCGCTGTAGGATACGGCCGGCCAGGCTGCAAATGTGGGGACAACTGCACTGCCAAATCCTCAATCAGCTGCCTGGTGAAGCGGTACCGTCGGATGCTGTCCCGTTCCACCATCGTTGCCAGGTCTGGGAATGGCCGATGGACAGCAGGAGCCCTGCAGTGCAGAGGAGAAGTAAGCAAGATCGTCAGTCACCCCACATATGCGGCATTGAACACACTCAAGATCCCAACATACATCATCATGAGGCACAACTACATGAAGTGTGCAGTACCGGAACGACATGTATGGTACATACATGGCCAACATCTGTCAACACGGTCCTACAGGTGGCATCAATTTGTCCCAGGTTGGCCCATTGGATATCATGATGCTGTGTCACAGTCACCCCCAGTGACATGTGAGGACAGATGTGCCCCAGGCACCACAGCTCAACGACAGGCACATTCCCAGGGACCCTGTAATGCCACATGGACACTGGCATCACCTGGAGTATCATGTGTACACCACAACAAAACAAACATGACCCCCACAGGTAGTGGCCACACTTGCCATGGCAGGAGAGCCATGGACGTCTGTGACACACACGCACAACATCAGAGTCCATGCACACACAACGTGGATGTGGAGACTGTCTCCCATTGTGCACATGAAATCAGAGACATTGTAAACACTACATGCACAAAGACTGTGGAGGGCCATCACTATTGTGCCACTGGGACACCCTGGCTCAAACATACCGTCCCACATGGGACTCACGGGGTATGTGACATGACATACACAAACACCACTGTGAAATGTGACCATGGCACATGCACAGATATGAACAGTTGCACATCACAGTGGTCACGTACACGTAACACCCAGGATCCTGTCCCCATTAACACGTGCACAGCCTGGGGGTGGCTGCCCACAGGTGACACCCACAGGACAACATGTACACCAACATACACACAATAGGAAATGCAGCCTTACATGCCTTATGATAAGGTTTGGACAGGCTGTCGTGATGTAGGTGTGCCCCTCACTCCCTGGGAGCTATCTGTGGCTGGCATATGTCCATCTGAGATAGGCATGCTGACATATGCCAGTCACATGTACAGTGATACGTTGAACAGCAATGGACCGATCGGTGCCTCCGGCCGGCCCATTGCATTCAATGTGTGCAGTGGTACGCTGTTGTACCCCTGTGCGCGTTGAACAGCAATGGACCGATCGGTGCCTCCGGCCGGCCCATTGCTTTCAATGTGTGCGGGTACGCGTTGTACCCCTGTGCGCGTTGTACTGCAATGGACCGATCGGTGCCTCCGGCCGGCCCATTGCATTCAATGTGTGCGGGTACGCGTTGTACCCCTGTGCGCGTTGAACAGCAATGGACCGATCGGTGCCTCCGGCCGGCCCATTGCATTCAATGTGTGCGGGTACGCGTTGTACCCCTGTGCGCGTTGAACAGCAATGGACCGATCGGTGCCTCCGGCCGGCCCATTGCATTCAATGTGTCGCGGTACGCGTTGCATACCCCTGTGCGCGTTGAACAGCAATGGACCCGATCGGTGCCTCCGGCCGGCCCATTGCTTTCAATGTGTCGGGTACGCGTTGTACCCCTGTGCGCGTTGTACTGCAATGGACCGATCGGTGCCTCCGGCCGGCCCATTGCATTCAATGTGTCGGTACGCGTTGTACCTGTTAGCGCGTTGAACAGCAATGGACCGATCGGTGCCTCCGGCCGGCCCATTGCTTTTCAATGTGTGCGGTGCAGCGTTGCTGCACTCTGTGCGCGTTGTACTGCAATGGACCGATCGGTGCCTCCGGCCGGCCCATTGCATTCAATGTGTGCGGGTAGTGCACGCGTTGTACTGCACTGTGCGGCGTTGAACAGCAATGGACCGATCGGTGCCTCCGGCCGGCCCATTGCATTCAATGTGTGCAGGGTAGCGTTGTACCCCTGTGCGCGTTGAACAGCAATGGACCGATCGGTGCCTCCGGCCGGCCCATTGCATTCAATGTGTGCGGTACGCGTTGTACCCCTGTGCGCGTTGAACAGCAATGGACCGATCGGTGCCTCCGGCCGGCCCATTGCATTCAATGTGTGCGGGTACGCGTTGTACCCCTGTGCGCGTTGAACAGCAATGGACCGATCGGTGCCTCCGGCCGGCCCATTGCTTTCAATGTGTCGGGTACGCGTTGTACCCCTGTGCGCGTTGTACCTCAATGGACCGATCGGTGCGCACCCATTGACAATGGGCTTGCCTGGCAACGGACGCGTTTTCGAATATTCGAACGAGTCGGTTGCTGGAAAATCAGTTGGTCACCCACAACAATGTTGCAAAATCATGTATGTCATGAAGTTGAAATTTTGAAGGATGCTGTGGGCGTGTTTTGGTGCTGCTATTCCATGGATTGGCCAGATTCAGAAGATGCAAACGACTTGGACCTATCACTTTGGACACAAGGGACAGTATCTGCCTCTCCAGCACATATATATTGCTGCATGTTCAGCAGCCATGT
>CAWUFW010033634.1:0-12079 GCA_963921515.1 Calotriton arnoldi
AGCTTTGCTTGCTTTTCTGTCTCTTCCCTGGTGCGTAATTGTAACAGCATCTTCCATTACCTGTCCCTCGTGAATGATAAATATGCCCAATCCCTCTTTCCTGGGTATCTATTTTGCATAAAGCAAAAGCTGCAATGGTATGAATAATGCGATGAAACTTGGTTTTGAAAACGTAACCTGGTAGCTAGGTGTCTCTTTGATGGGGTCTTAGGAAGAATAGGAAAAGGGTACTACCCTCTTACATGCACTGGTACTAAGTTTATTGCAGGTTATTGTCCTGCTCGGGGATAGTGTAGAAACCTGTTCTTAGCAAATGGTATATATTCCCAATTTATTAGTTGTTAATTTCCGTTTTCAACTTACATGTTGTGTCAAGTGTGGCAGCAAGTAGTGATTTGCCATCTCCCTTCTGGTAATTTTTTTAAAGAGTGATTTCGCATCTGGTATAAAAAAGTTCACACTCAGCTTTTCAATCCATGTAGATGAAGAATGTTTCTGCTTCTCGATTCTATTTGAATTGGTAGACCCCCACAATCCCTCAAACAGTTGTTAGCCGTGAAAACAAAGTTAGCTTTGTACACAGTATCATCTGCTTTCAGAGCATCATTTAGATGTTCTAGCAAGATATGTGTATGTAATTCAGTGTTGCTTTAGTTTCATTTTGTAAGAGATCAAGGGGCATATTATCAAAGAATAGCGATAAACATCGCTAAGCGCATTTAGCGCGTTTCTGTATATCGCCGTCTATCGCCGGATTACATCGCCGTGTTAGCGGCGTATTATCAACGCTTAGCTAACAGGCGATGTAATTCCAGCGATAGAGGACAAAAATGAGAAATAGCGTGTGAAATCCAGCGAAGATTTCACAGCGCTATGGGGCTGCTTGCTGATAGGGGAGTGTGGACCTAAACATACAATCCACCTCCCATTATTAGTATAGCTAAGTCAAATAAAAAGCAGACGTTAAATTCCAGCGATAAACGCGGTTAGCGCGTTTTTTTTTATCGCTTCGTGGGTCTGCTGCAGGGTTGTAAATAGCGCAAAGCCGTGTCAGCGTGAATTGACATGGAGTTATGGACGGGAACGCCTACTTTGCATGTCATTAGCGATATTGAGCACTGACATGCAAAGTAGCAAGGAAACACGCGCTAACGCTTGTTAGCGTGTCCTTGTTGATAGAGCGATAAAAAAATCGCCGCTTTTTCGGCGCTATGTGCCGAAAAAGCGGCGATTATACCCTTGCTAATATGCCCCCTAGATCTAACTCGTGAGAGTTTGTGGATTGCTCTTGTGGTATGTGTACTATAGACGGGTCACTGGCTGTTTTTCATATGATCCTCCATATAATTGACTCTGAGAGCACTAAGGGGCATATTAGCAAGGGCAATATCGCCGCCTTAGCGGCGATTTTTTTATCGCCCTATCAGCAAGCTGTCGCTAACAGGTGTTAGCGACAGCTTCCAGGCGATAGCGACTGGTGTGGGTGCCGCTTTGCATGTCAGCGATATTTATCGCTAATGACATGCAAAGTAGGCGTTCCCGACCAAATGACCACGGAAACAGCCGCTAACAGCCCTATCGCCTATTATCAATGAGGCCCCGGCCCCGGTTAGCGATGTAAAAAGTCGCGCTAACAGGGGTCATCGCTGTTTTTTTTACACCTGATAAATCCCTGACTAATGCATACATTACATGGGGGGTGGATTATGCTGATACGACCACAGGGTCGTATCAGCAAGGTTTTCGCCGTTCCCCATGCAACATCGCTTGTTTTGTTGCGATGTTGGCCCATTTCTCCCGCTATCGCTGGAATATATATCGCCATAGCGCTAATTGTTGCTAATACAGCGTTAGCGTGGCGATATATTCCAGCGATAGCCGGCGATAAAAAATTTCGCGCTAGGCGCGCTCTGCGATATTTATCGCAGTTTGTTGCTAATATGGCCCTAAGTTCGGTCATATCTGAGAAACTCTAACTAAGGATGGTTGATATAACTAACTAGATACGGTTACATTTATAAGCTCCACTAAACACTAGACAGATTAATGCACATTCCCATGCACATGCATGCTGATGGCACAGTGGGTCTGCTGGCACAAATAGTAATGCTGCACCATACTTTAGTTAACTAATTCTTCCTACAGTGCTACTTCCAGATCTGATCCCGTGAAAGGCCTCGAACTGGGAGGGACTTTAGACTGTTCACGTGATAAGAGCTAAAAAGCCATTCAAAGAACAGAGAGACAGAAAAATAATGCCTAGGTTAAATATGCCTCTGTTTTAATGTTGAGAAATGTCACTAAATGGAAACATTTTGTTTCTTTGTCTTTCTTGCTACAAAAAGTTTTAGATGTCTGGCAGATCTCACATTACCAATACTTTTAAACGAATTTGTACAACGTAGTACAGAGAGTGCAGGCTTAGGGTTAGCCCACTTCAGCCATTGGCTTTCATTAGTTTTTCTTGGTTTGCCATTGATTGGGTGAGCTGTCCATCAAGGCCATGTCATTTTATGAATGGTTGCATTGATTCATTTGTGTTCCCAATCGGTTTTGGTGATGGAGCTAAGTAGTCCTTTTACGGGACTGCAGAAGCATCATTATGTGTAGCTTTGACTTCAGTGTCAGTGTGTGTTCTTTAATTCATTTAATGAAATGACGACATTTTAAGTGCAGGTTTTTACTTTTTTCTTTCGGGTGTGCTTCTTGTTTGAGTTTAAGACAGTCTAAACATAACCACCTTGCAATAACCCCTGCATGTTCGGTTGTTTAACTTTGCTGTCATGTGTAATATGTTAATATTGTTCTGACATAATAACAAAGTGCATGTACACAGGCTTTTTACAGATGCACCGAAACTATGACCAAGTATCTACCATGCAATACGTTGCTGTTTTTGCCTTTTAAGTCCACTTATTACAAAGAACACTTCATCTTCTGACTCCTTTCCATACAACTTTTCTTTGGGAATACAGCTTAACTTGTGAATGTACTCTGTTCAACAAGGGGCAGTCTGTCCAGCCTCCGTATTGTGGCAGCCCAGGAGGTTGCTTAATTATGGTATTTTCTTTCTAGAACTGCTGGGATCAACAGATAGTGAGTCATCCAAGTATTACCAATCACTTACCCTAACAAATATTCAGACCTTTTGACTTTGGTGATGCATGTTTAAAGATGTGAGACATACTAGGTTTGCCAAGATTGTTTCTTTTGTTCCTCCCTTATATGCTTGCTCGGTGGACAGAGATGCAGGGTTTAAAACATATTTTTGTGGTTTTTGTTGTCTTTTGAAGTTGTTACTTTGAGAAAACTGCAATTCCATTTGGCATTGTTTACATTCTGAGTGACTGTCGCCATGTTTGTTTCAGTTGGTAAAGAATGTGTGCAATAATCACATCAAATTCTGTGCATGGTCAAGTAGGTCTAAATGTGTAAAGCATATACATAATGCAACCAACAATTCGGTTCCCATAGCAAGGTACATGCTCAGACTTTCGTTATTGAATAATAAGATGGAATAGCAATGAGTTGGTACTGTGCTGATGGGAGTGTGGCGAAAGTGAGAGACACAACCTTCCGCATACCAAAACAAAGTACTGTCAATATTCACATGATAACAGCACTACTTTAATTTAGGCCTGCAAAAGGAGAGAGGATGAGAGAATCATACTGTTAGACCTACCTGCCTTAGGGTGGCCTTCGCCCAAACGTTTTGCCTTCCTCTTCCTATTTTTCTGAACTAGTTTTTGTTGGTCTAAGGACTCTGTGTACTTTACCACTGCTAACCAGTGCTAATGTGCTTGTGCTCACTCCCTAAAACTTGGTAAAACTGGCATACACCTGATTGGCATATTTAATTTACTTATAAGTCTCTAGTAAAGTGGTATACCATATACCCAGGGCTGGTAACTTTAATGCTACCAGTGGGCCTGAATCACTTATTGTGCCACCCACTTACATAGCCCCTAAAACATACCTCATGCCTGCCATTGCAGCCTGTTGGCAGTTTTAAACTACCAATTTGACTTGGCAAAATAACCATCTTGCCAAGCTTTAAACTCCCCTTTTATTACATTTAAGTCACCCCTAAAGTAGGTCCTAGACAGCCCACAGGGCAGTGTGCATTGTAATTAAAACATTGGACATGTACTTTGAACTTTTACATGTTCTGGTATTAAAAAACTCACAAATTCGTTTTTGACTACTGTGAGGCATACCTCTCCCATAGGATAAGATCAGGTTACCTTGTTACATTTAATAAGTAGTAGCCCAGATATATCCCAGTGTAGTGGGATGGGTAGAGGGTCCCATGTCCCTTCACAGGGTAGGAGAAGAGGTGGGGGTAAGCAGAGGCCTAGGTTGCCCAAAACCCAGTCCCAGAACCTGGATTGTTCCCAGAGTGAGCACCAGGAGGGGGGGGGCTAGTCCGTACAGGGAGGCCACCCACTGAGGGGGACCCCATAGTGTCAGGAGAGCTGGGGGGAGCGGCTGTCACAAGCGTCCCACCAGTTCTGGTGTCTGGCAGCCCCACTCCGGAAAGAAAGGTGCAGAAGTCCAGATGGATGGGTTAGAGGGGGAGACAGTCCCAAGTGGGAGGATGAGTGGGTCAGGGGTTGTCAGCTCTGAGGTCAGAGCACCCCAGGACTGGCCCTGGTGACACCACTTCTGGCTTGGGAGGGTTCCATGTTTGGTGTCTGAGGAACTGTAAATTAAAATTCTCTTTACTGGTATAATCGAATTTCAAGTCGCAATTCTGAAAATGCTACTTTTTGAAAGTTGGCTTTTTCTTGTCCTAACCATTTGGTTCCTGCAGCCTGTTCCTGGGTGACATGACAAGGTGTAGTTGGCCTTTGTGTATTCCTCCTAGACAGCCACACAATAGAGGAACTAGATGTTCCCTGGATGGGTCATCTCAGGCAGGATGGAGGGCAGAGCTGTGCACAGCCCCACTAGCACTTCGAAAGACCGTGCCTCAGCTCTCACACAAATAACTTCACACTAGCCTATTGTGCCTGCAGACAGACTGGGACCAGAGCAGGTAGGCAGGAACTTCCAGACACTTCTATGGGGGAAAGTCTCCAGAAGTTTCTCCCACTTCAAAGGGGATACCAGGTATTAATATAAGACCCTCAGATCCACTCTTTAGTTCACTTTCTGGACTGGCGGAAAGACTCTAGGAAGAATGCCTGCTGCTGTGGCCTGCTGTGCACTTCAGAAGACTGCTTTGCTACATCAAGAAAGACTGCTCTACTGCCTGAAGCCTGCTCTGAGCCCCCATGGGTCTGCCCTACTCTTCCACTTGAACCCAGGACTTCCAGAGTGACTCCAAGGGCTGGCCTCCTTATCAGAACTTCAGGGACAGAAAAGGCTCCAACCATCTTGACCCCACACCTTGGCCCTGCCTGAATGACTTCTGACCCTCCAAGTGATATGTCTCAAGTCCTGGACCCTTGAAAATTATGATAAAGATGCCCAGATAGCCCATATGCACAACTTGGGAGTTGGACATTTTTTGCCCGAAGACTGCTCTGAGAACTGGGAGAAGGCCAGGACCCAAGGTGCATTGCCAGTCTGCCTGACTTCATGGCAGCTCCTTCTACGTTCTTCTCTGCCGCAGCTTCAGTGGCTCCTTGTAAAAGGAGGTATCTGGCCTGATGGAGCCCTTATCGACTACAGCCTGCAGCTTTGTCCCACTGGGGATTTTTGACTTCCAGAAAAGAGACTAAGGGGTCGATTCCGATTCGGGCCGGAAAAAGCACCGACCGACTCGGAGCCGGAAAAATTACCGACCGACACGTACCAGTGGCGCCCGACACGCCAAGTACGATGCAAGCCGCGATAAATCCGACCGACACGTTAGGAAACCAAGCCGACCGACCGAGCCGCTCGGAAAATAGCAATCCGGCCGGAAAAACACGCGAATCCAACCGACCGACACGCACCCGGAACAAATCCGACCGAATCGTACCCGCCAACTCCAAACCGCAAAGTACGATGCAAGGCGCGAAAAACACGACCGAGTCGGACGGAGGACAAGCCGTACGACCGACACGCATACAAAACCGAGCCGAAGCAACACAATACACCGCGACCGACGCGTACGCAGCATACAAAACTGCACAAACACAGCGTGAACGAAACGGAAAACACCGTACGAGACCAATGCAGGGTCCGACTCGGTCACAAGAACGTTTCCAACATACACAAACAGCACAAAGGAAAAATCAACCAAAAAAGGCCAAACAAGCAATTACCAAGCCAATAAATACTGGGTGGGGGGTGGGGACAGAGAACAAAGACACACCCACAACTCCACCTATATAAAGGACACAAATCACTACCATGAGCCTTTGCAAATGCCATTCCACTGCCAGCACCCAAGAGAAAGCAACCACACACCCACAGCTCATCCCTCACACAAGCCACACACCATCAGCACACCAACAAATACCTACCTCACATACACCCAGCACAACACACACCCACACACCCTCACCTGCACACCAACACACACATCACCCACCATCACCACCCATCACCATGCCCCCCAAGAAGAATCCCAAGTTCCTAGATAGTGAATTGGAAGTCATGGTAGACGAGATCCTCAGGGTGGAGCCACAGCTGTTTGGCACTCTGGTCCAACAGACCCCCATGTCGCAGAAAACCAAGATGTGGGAGAGGATCATCAACAGGGTGAACGCCCAATCACCATGTCGGCGCACAAAGACGGACATCCAGAACAGGTGGTATGACGTGCGCAGGAGGGTACGGGACCTGCTGAAGATAGACTACATCAACAGCCAACACACCGGCAGTGGCCCTCCTGCCAAGCCAATATACCTCAGGCCCTGGGAGGAGAAGGTGCGGGCCATCCTTCCGCCAGTGAGCGTATATGGACTAGAGAACATCCCAGAGCCTGGTGAGTACACAACAAATGTACACAATAAACTGCCACAAAACACACACATCACTGTCAAGGGGAGAGTCAAACCATGCACTCATAGCAATTACACAGCAACTAGAACAGAATCATCCCAAAATGTGTATGTCAGTCAGATAAACACAACACATGACATCAAAAAGTCACATCCAACTGTGCCAACACATGTACAAACACAACCACAACTACAGCTAGGCAGTGGCACAAATAGAACTAACACACACATCCACACATGTAGCCACCACAACAACACCAACACACAGTGAAGACCACTCAAAGGAAGGAATTCTGTGTATGCTGGCCAAGTCAGTGTAGCCAATAGCATCATGGGAGTCGCAGTCACACATATTGCCCCCCCACAACTGTCCCATCAACACCACCCTGAACCATGCTCACATCACAGGGAGTGGAGAAGGACTCACAATATGGCTGACACTGGCTACTGCTGTGGGGAGCACAAGGCCCTGCTGGCAACTGTGCACCAACAAACAGCAGGACACCACTGACTGACATCCTGAGAGACAACTTCCACTCCCTGCAATGCAAGCACGTTCCATGGTGGGATATCTGGCTGGCTGGCTGGCTGGGTGGGAAGGGGGACTTGCAGCACTGACTATAGTCACCAGCACCTCCCCTAACCCCCCCAACACAAACTCCACAGTACCCACCTGGTAGAATGCAATGCCCTCCATCCTAACACAAGATCCCACAAAGCACCACCACCCTGGGTTATGTTGTGTGAAGCACAGGGACACTCTTGGGACTCTTAGCCAAACAACTGCCAGGACAACACTCCCAGCCATCCTGTCAGCACAGCCAGCCCACCCCACAGGGAAGCAGAGTCAAAGGAAGGAAGCATGGGCATGCTGGGAAGGGGGTGGAGGCAATAGCATGATGGGAGTCGTAGTCACAGACATTGCTCACCCCCACAACTGTCCCATCAACACCACCCTGAACCATGCTCACATCACAGGGAGTGGAGAAGGACTCACAAGATGGCTGACACTGGCTACTGCTGTGGGGAGCACAAGGCCCTGCTGGCAACTGTGCACCAACAAACAGCAGGACACCACTGACTGACATCCTGAGAGACAACTTCCACTCCCTGCAATGCAAGCACGTTCCATGGTGGGATATCTGGCTGGCTGGCTGGGTGGGAAGGGGGACTTGCAGCACTGACTATAGTCACCAGCACCTCCCCTCACCCCCCCCAACACAAACTCCACAGTACCCACCTGGTAGAATGCAATGCCCTCCATCCTAACACAAGATCCCACAAAGCACCACCACCCTGGGTTATGTTGTGTGAAGCACAGGGACACTCTTGGGACTCTTAGCCAAACAACTGCCAGGACAACACTCCCAGCCATCCTGTCAGCACAGCCAGCCCACCCCACAGGGAAGCAGAGTCAAAGGAAGGAAGCATGGGCATGCTGGGAAGGGGGGTGGAGGCAATAGCATGATGGGAGTCGTAGTCACAGACATAGCTCACCCCCACAACTGTCCCATCAACACCACCCTGAACCATGCTCACATCACAGGGAGTGGAGAAGGACTCACAAGATGGCTGACACTGGCTACTGCTGTGGGGAGCACAAGGCCCTGCTGCCAACTGTGCACCAACAAACAGCAGGACACCACTGACTGACATCCTGAGAGACAACTTCCACTACCTGCAATGCAAGCACGTTCCATGGTGGGATATCTGGCTGGCTGGCTGGGTGGGAAGGGGGACTTGCAGCACTGACTATACTCACCAGCACCTCCCTCACCCCCCCCAACACAAACTCCACAGTACCCACCTGGTAGAATGCAATGCCCTCCATCCTAACACAAGATCCCACAAAGCACCACCACCCTGGGTTATGTTGTGTGAAGCACAGGGACACTCTTGGGACTCTTAGCCAAACAACTGCCAGGACAACACTCCCAGCCATCCTGTCAGCACAGCCAGCCCACCCCACAGGGAAGCAGAGTCAAAAGGAAGGAAGCATGGGCATGCTGGGAAGGGGGTGGAGGCAATAGCATGATGGGAGTCGTAGTCACAGACATTGCTCACCCCCACAACTGTCCCATCAACACCACCCTGAACCATGCTCACATCACAGGGAGTGGAGAAGGACTCACAAGATGGCTGACACTGGCTACTGCTGTGGGGAGCACAAGGCCCTGCTGGCAACTGTGCACCAACAAACAGCAGGACACCACTGACTGACATCCTGAGAGACAACTTCCACTCCCTGCAATGCAAGCACGTTCCATGGTGGGATATCTGGCTGGCTGGCTGGGTGGGAAGGGGGACTTGCAGCACTGACTATAGTCACCAGCACCTCCCCTCACCCCCCCCAACACAAACTCCACAGTACCCACCTGGTAGAATGCAATGCCCTCCATCCTAACACAAGATCCCACAAAGCACCACCACCCTGGGTTATGTTGTGTGAAGCACAGGGACACTCTTGGGACTCTTAGCCAAACAACTGCCAGGACAACACTCCCAGCCATCCTGTCAGCACAGCCAGCCCACCCCACAGGGAAGCAGAGTCAAAAGGAAGGAAGCATGGGCATGCTGGGAAGGGGGGTGGAGGCAATAGCATGATGGGAGTCGTAGTCACAGACATAGCTCACCCCACAACTGTCCCATCAACACCACCCTGAACCATGCTCACATCACAGGGAGTGGAGAAGGACTCACAAGATGGCTGACACTGGCTACTGCTGTGGGGAGCACAAGGCCCTGCTGGCAACTGTGCACCAACAAACAGCAGGACACCACTGACTGACATCCTGAGAGACAACTTCCACTCCCTGCAATGCAAGCACGTTCCATGGTGGGATATCTGGCTGGCTGGCTGGGTGGGAAGGGGGACTTGCAGCACTGACTATAGTCACCAGCACCTCCCCTCACCCCCCCAACACAAACTCCACAGTACCCACCTGGTAGAATGCAATGCCCTCCATCCTAACACAAGATCCCACAAAGCACCACCACCCTGGGTTATGTTGTGTGAAGCACAGGGACACTCTTGGGACTCTTAGCCAAACAACTGCCAGGACAACACTCCCAGCCATCCTGTCAGCACAGCCAGCCCACCCGACAGGGAAGCAGAGTCAAAAGGAAGGAAGCATGGGCATGCTGGGAAGGGGGTGGAGGCAATAGCATGATGGGAGTCGTAGTCACAGACATAGCTCACCCCCACAACTGTCCCATCAACACCACCCTGAACCATGCTCACATCACAGGGAGTGGAGAAGGACTCACAAGATGGCTGACACTGGCTACTGCTGTGGGGAGCACAAGGCCCTGCTGCCAACTGTGCACCAACAAACAGCAGGACACCACTGACTGACATCCTGAGAGACAACTTCCACTCCCTGCAATGCAAGCACGTTCCATGGTGGGATATCTGGCTGGCTGGCTGGGTGGGAAGGGGGACTTGCAGCACTGACTATACTCACCAGCACCTCCCCTCACCCCCCCCAACACAAACTCCACAGTACCCACCTGGTAGAATGCAATGCCCTCCATCCTAACACAAGATCCCACAAAGCACCACCACCCTGGGTTATGTTGTGTGAAGCACAGGGACACTCTTGGGACTCTTAGCCAAACAACTGCCAGGACAACACTCCCAGCCATCCTGTCAGCACAGCCAGCCCACCCCACAGGGAAGCAGAGTCAAAGGAAGGAAGCATGGGCATGCTGGGAAGGGGGGTGGAGGCAATAGCATGATGGGAGTCGTAGTCACAGACATTGCTCACCCCCACAACTGTCCCATCAACACCACCCTGAACCATGCTCACATCACAGGGAGTGGAGAAGGACTCACAAGATGGCTGACACTGGCTACTGCTGTGGGGAGCACAAGGCCCTGCTGGCAACTGTGCACCAACAAACAGCAGGACACCACTGACTGACATCCTGAGAGACAACTTCCACTCCCTGCAATGCAAGCACGTTCCATGGTGGGATATCTGGCTGGCTGGCTGGGTGGGAAGGGGGACTTGCAGCACTGACTATAGTCACCAGCACCTCCCCTCACCCCCCCAACACAAACTCCACAGTACCCACCTGGTAGAATGCAATGCCCTCCATCCTAACACAAGATCCCACAAAGCACCACCACCCTGGGTTATGTTGTGTGAAGCACAGGGACACTCTTGGGACTCTTAGCCAAACAACTGCCAGGACAACACTCCCAGCCATCCTGTCAGCACAGCCAGCCCACCCCACAGGGAAGCAGAGTCAAAAGGAAGGAAGCATGGGCATGCTGGGAAGGGGGGTGGAGGCAATAGCATGATGGGAGTCGTAGTCACAGACATTGCTCACCCCCACAACTGTCCCATCAACACCACCCTGAACCATGCTCACATCACAGGGAGTGGAGAAGGACTCACAAGATGGCTGACACTGGCTACTGCTGTGGGGAGCACAAGGCCCTGCTGGCAACTGTGCACCAACAAACAGCAGGACACCACTGACTGACATCCTGAGAGACAACTTCCACTCCCTGCAATGCAAGCACGTTCCATGGTGGGATAACTGACTGGGTGGGTGGGTGGGTGGGAAGGAGGTCTGGCTGTCAACCAAACACAATCAATGCAGACCATGTTCACACCCCAGAGAATACATAGAAATGCCCAAATAATGCAGGACAATGTGCCACACCAATATCAACCCCTGACTGTGATGACTTAGGACAATACAATGTACAGGCCCGCACCCCGAGGCACAGTCACAACTGTCAGGTGTGTCAACCACTGATGCCTGCAGAAACATGAAATACATTGTTTGTGTCTCCCAAAAACAGGTGATGATAGGGACACAGCAGCAGACGCTGAGGAGTCCCAGTCCCAGGCTCAAGAGGATGCCGAGCTCACTGGCGTCGTACAGCCTCTGTCCTCCTCGGACGATGAACAACCTGGCACATCCGGTGCAAGTCAACTTGCTGCACCAGCAGGACCACCAGCTGCAGCACCAGCAGGTCCACCAGCTGCACCCCCTGCACCCACCCTCCAACGACTGTCACCACGAATACCATCCCTGCCGACATGGACAGAATAAGGAACAACACCAGCGCAGTGACCCTGGACCAACCTGGGGCCATGGACACCACCACCACCACCACCCCCAAGGTG
>CAWUFW010033635.1:0-12079 GCA_963921515.1 Calotriton arnoldi
CGGAGCACGGCCTTTGACGCCGTATCTCACAGCCGTCTTTTGGCGTGGCTGTGGGGGTTCGGCCACTTGGCTCTTAAGTGTTTGGGGTCCTTTCTGCAGGGTGGTTCTTTTCAGGTTCAGCAGAAACCTTTTCACTGTCAGGTGATTCTTCTGTCTCAGGGGGTTCCTCAGGCCTCCTCCCTGAGCCCTACTTTGTTTAACCTCTACATACGCCCCCCCCTGGCGGAGGTCATTGAGCATCACGGATATGACCTTATATCATATACCGATGACACTCAATTGATTGTCATTTTATCTCAGAACTCCGCCAGTGGGGCTGCTTCTTTGAGGGCTTGCCTGTCTGAAGCTGCCCAATGAATGGACCTTAACTGCCTGAAGATAAACACGGGTAAGACTGGGGTCCTCATCTTGGGCAATCAGCCTTCCATCTGGTGCCCTGATTGGTGGCCACCATCTCTTGGCTCTTTTCCATCTCCTAAGCCAAAGGTCAAAAACTTGAGCAAGGTCTTACATTTGATGACCAAATCACAGCCCTGGCGGGCAAGTGTTTCGGGATCATCAAAACTCTGAAAACATCATCAGCCTTCTGCCAGTCTCGGCGCATGAGACAGTGATCCAGGCCCTAGTCATCTCACAGCTGGACTACTGCAATATTCTATATCTGGGTGTCTCTGTAACGACTGATGAGGCTTCAACGGGTCCAGAACTTGGCAGCTCAGATGCTACAAAGTATGCTCAAGCGGTCTTCTATGGGCTGAACACTGCTGAAACTTCATTGGCTCCCAGTGAAAAAGTGTTCTGCATTTAAAGCTCTCTGTTATTGTCACAGAATCTTTCAGAAAACTGGTGCAGCTTATTTGCACTCTTATCTTGCCCTACTCCCCTTCAAGACATCTTATGTCCTCTGAGATTCTGTTGGCCGAGGTCCTCTGGTGAAGAGAGTTCAGATGGGTGGAAGCTATTTCGGTTTTCTTGCATCCAAATTATGGAACTCTCTCCCTCTACAGCTGAGGCAAGAAAAAACTGAACTCTGGTTCCGGAAAAATTGAAAAAACCTGGCTCTTTTAAATAATTTCACCTGTTGCTCTGCCTTTGTGCTCTTGCTAGGAACCATGATCCTCTAGAGCTGGGACACTCCTGATTGGGTAGCAATGCACTTAATACAACTCTTTTTATTATTATTATTATAGTTGGCTCAGGTAACTATAACTGCTGAGTTTCTATGGTTTTGTGTGTAAAATTGGAGCCTAACTATAACATCTTTGTTACCTTTGGTTTTTTCGGTGAATCTCGAAGGTTTTTAAGTTCTATTTCCTAACTACAATGTCCCTGCAACCTTTGGTTTTTTTGAGTGCATTTTTTAAGGTTTTTTTAAATTTTATTTCCCAATGAATTTCAGTTTTAAAAAAATATATAAATGATAAGTTCAATTTAGTAATATACATGTTTTCAAGTTTAGAAATGCATTGTATTCACATATTTATTCTTATTATACATTTTATATAGTAACAACAAATCAATGTAATTTGTATCGAATTTCTATAAATGCAATACACCAAGTCTTTCTCTTTTTTTAAAATTATTTATTTTATCGATCTGCAGCAAATTGAACGGGTAGCCCGGTCGAGTACTGTATGGTTACTAGTTCATGTGATGAAATTGCGGTAGATCTGCGGATTTGGCAAAGCCTTAAAATAAATATAAATATCGTATATAGGCCCCTCAAATTTTAACATTGACATCAGAGAAAACATATTCCTACATTATTATTTGGAACCCTTTGTATGTTTTACAAAATATTTATTTTACCAGTTTGGCGGATCTGACGCGATGCCAGCAAAACGCCCAAACCTCAATTTCTGATTGGCTACAGTAAGGCTCCACCCATGCGCATTGCAAACCACACCCTAAGGCAGCCAATTGGCTTTCAGGTGTCTTTAGAGAACACTTGAAACCCAGACCTCTATTGTGTTTTTTCCATTCCTGCAAAAGTACATTGTTGGGAACTATGTCTTCTTCTGAAGAGACTCTGATCCTTTTGAAGATGAAGAAGAAGATATGCCAACTCCTAAGAAGGAGTGAGGTAAGGAAACATTTTTCAATTCCCCCCTTGAAGGTGTTGGCGAAGATTGTGTAATGCAACATCTGCCTAAAGAAATTGTTACATGGCTCTGAGAAAAAGTATTCCAATGCAACTTCATCCGTGTATAAGCACTTGAAGACTAGACATCAGTGCACATGACCGGATGACGCAAGAAAATGCAGGAGGTGGACCATCATCAGCAGCAGGACCATCTGTGCAGCCATCAGCACCTCAGGACATCATCACTATCCCTGGATTTTCGCAAAAACTTTCAGAGATAGTGACTCATTGCTAAAATTGTCATGTGCCTGTGGGACTGAATGTCTTTTGTTGCTCATTACATGGATGCTGTTAATAACCACACCAGTTAATTTTTTGTTTCGTCCTCCCCGTTTCCTTGTCTGGAAAGACTGAAGCTAGTTGCTTCCTCCAAGTTGCCTTCTGTTATCCCTTTTACTACCCTGTATTTTTTTGTTCTTAAATATATATATTTTTTTAAATGTAAATGTTTAAAAAACATCCATACAAAAAAAGGTTCATTTTAGAACCACTTCAGCTGGCCAAAGAAAGAACTAACTTTATTTCATGTTTTTGTGCAATTGTGTGTTTAAGTGTTTGTGAGCTTCTGTACATATATATGTATCATACCCCGCATGAGTGAAATTAAAGTGGTACATATGACTACTTTAATATTCATGAAAGGGATTAAACCTATAAAGTCTTAAAGAAGACACTAGCAAATATTTTGCAATGTCATCTAGAATACTAAAATGAAAACGGGTGTGTAAGTCTCTGTATGTGTGTGTGTGTGTGTGTATATATATATATATATATATATATATAAATATAAATAAGGGGCTGTGTGGATATATGAATGAGTGTGCGAATGTCTATGGGTGTATGAGTCTATGTGAGTAGGCGTTTGCATGTGTAAATGGGTGTGTCTCGCAATGTAATCTAATGCAACAACACTGGAAGAACTAATTTGTAAACCATATTACTCCAAAAGACGGTGCCATTCATCTGTATAAAAAAGGAAAAAAACAAATATGAGTTAGTATTACAATTTATAAAATTATAAGTTAAACTTAGACATTTTAGTAATGCATAACTTTATAATCGCAATAAATCGCTACACATTTCCCATGCTTTCATTCTCTTTTTACTGTTCTCAGATTTTATACTTATACAACCTAAACGATGTACTGTATAAAGAATCATCTTTGAACATTAGGAAAAAACAATAATATAGACTGTATAAAAACCCCTACAATTTTACAGTATGTTCCTGCAAATAAGTAACACTGCATTGCTCACAATACAATTTTTTAAACTATCATTTTATCTATACTTCCAGTACTAATCCTAAGAAATATATGCTGAAAATAAGAAACTTCATCATTCGAAGTGCTACAGCAGCAGATATATAAGGCACACCTGCATAGTCAAAGCCTTATGAAGACATTACCTTTAGAAGGACGCATAATGTCATAAATCCTGATAATGCATTTACAATAACTAGAATATTCCACTTTTGCAACTGTCACACTCCTTAGAAAATTGGTTCCAAAAACAAAAGATAGGAGTTTGGTAACTTCCAAGGTAATCTTTGCCTTAATTTAAGGTTCCTATCATTACATTCAGTCCATCCACTTCTACATTTTAGATAAACAGTATAATGACCAGATCTAATACTAACTTCTTCATGCAAAATTATAGCGATTGTAGTGTATGTTTTACCAGAAATATATATTTGTCCTGCTTTGAAGTTGGTAATCTCTAATTTACTAAAACACACAAGATGATGGACGGAATGTTGCACATTGGCAAAACATTCTCAGACTGATTTGCATATGGCCATGTCTGAACTGGGGTGGTGGAGTGAGCTAAAGAATGATGATGGATTAAACCCAGATCAGTTGACTGGGGGTGAGTGTTTGATTGGCTCAAACGTTCCGTCCATCATCCCCTTTTGTATCGCTTTGGTCGCCCTAAGTTGGCGGGGGTATGCCCAGACGTGGGTCCCTTGCTCACTTTGCCACTGGATTCAAGCAAGCCTGGCTGATGACGGCTGAAATGCCAGAAACCGGTCCTAGGATGCTTGTTTCCGGTCCAGGGAAGACATGGCTTGGCAGTTCGGGCTGGACTGTTCCCATGAGGCACAGGGTCAGACTGATTTGCATATGGCCATGTCTGAACTGGGGTGGTGGAGTGAGCTAAAGAATGATGATGGATTAAACCCAGATCAGTTGACTGGGGGTGAGTGTTTGATTGGCTCAAACGTTCCGTCCATCATCCCCTTTTGTATCGCTTTGGTCGCCCTAAGTTGGCGGGGTATGCCCAGACGTGGGTCCCTTGCTCACTTTGCCACTGGATTCAAGCAAGCCTGGCTGATGACGGCTGAAATGCCAGAAACCGGTCCTAGGATGCTTGTTTCCGGTCCAGGGAAGACATGGCTTGGCAGTTCGGGCTGGACTGTTCCCATGAGGCACAGGGTCAGACTGATTTGCATATGGCCATGTCTGAACTGGGGTGGTGGAGTGAGCTAAAGAATGATGATGGATTAAACCCAGATCAGTTGACTGGGGGTGAGTGTTTGATTGGCTCAAACGTTCCGTCCATCATCCCCTTTTGTATCGCTTTGGTCGCCCTAAGTTGGCGGGGGTATGCCCAGACGTGGGTCCCTTGCTCACTTTGCCACTGGATTCAAGCAAGCCTGGCTGATGACGGCTGAAATGCCAGAAACCGGTCCTAGGATGCTTGTTTCCGGTCCAGGGAAGACATGGCTTGGCAGTTCGGGCTGGACTGTTCCCATGAGGCACAGGGTCAGACTGATTTGCATATGGCCATGTCTGAACTGGGGTGGTGGAGTGAGCTAAAGAATGATGATGGATTAAACCCAGATCAGTTGACTGGGGGTGAGTGTTTGATTGGCTCAAACGTTCCGTCCATCATCCCCTTTTGTATCGCTTTGGTCGCCCTAAGTTGGCGGGGGTATGCCCAGACGTGGGTCCCTTGCTCACTTTGCCACTGGATTCAAGCAAGCCTGGCTGATGACGGCTGAAATGCCAGAAACCGGTCCTAGGATGCTTGTTTCCGGTCCAGGGAAGACATGGCTTGGCAGTTCGGGCTGGACTGTTCCCATGAGGCACAGGGTCAGACTGATTTGCATATGGCCATGTCTGAACTGGGGTGGTGGAGTGAGCTAAAGAATGATGATGGATTAAACCCAGATCAGTTGACTGGGGGTGAGTGTTTGATTGGCTGAAACGTTCCGTCCATCATCCCCTTTTGAATCTCTAATTTACTGCCATCTGCTCTGCATCGTTGTAGCATTAAAATAACATAATTGCCAGTTTTTGCTACACATAAAGTCGACAGAACATCTGTTTGACAATTTGCACATACATTATTTTATGTAGCTTTTCTCACTAACCTCTCAAAAGTCACACTTTTGGAGTCTGGTAACGTTAAATAAATAAAACGCTCCAATTCTGTTTGTGTAGTTGATGTATATGAGCAATCTTCACATTCATGGTGCCGCGAGTAACTAAGTCCAAATAACTCATTAACAAGTATCTCCTCTTCTTCTAAAGCAGCACACATCACCATTAGAAACTCCTGTGCATCCTCTTGAGTATTTTGAGTAAACTGTACAGATCCACTGCATAGATCTTCAATGTCTCGAATGGATAATGCACAATGTGTTATAGTTCTGTCACTACGTAGTCGGTGTAACAATACACAGTGCAGAACACAATACCTTCTGTTGTTTCTCTTGAATCGCATCTACAACATGAGGCAATGCAATTAATAAATTTAGCGCAACATTAGCATAGCAGTTGACACCAGAGGGGTTTGGTAACTAACAATATCTCCCTCATTTCCAATTTTTTGTTTCTTAACAACTTCCTTCTTCTCTTTTATTTATTTCTTTGCAACAACATCACTACACTGGTTTGAAAGTTTCCGCTTTGGGCAGATGGAGCGTTTCTCATAAACTGAATACTGTCCTAAATGAGGACCATAAAAACGTCTTAATCGGTCGAATTCTTAAACACAACTTGAATCTGCATTTACTCTGCTGTCATCAAATGCAACTAGATACAAACCAGACAATGTCCTAACTCGAGACAAAGCTAGATATCACATACCTTCCTTAAATACTATACTAATAATATTAATAAATGCTGCATCTAAACTCAAACCTTGTGATTTATGAATAGTAACAGCATATGCTAGAGAAACTGGAAACTGTTTCTGTCGACCGTATAAATCCTTCACAAGCAAAAAATGTGCCATAGATTGTCCAATTTTCTTTGGGTTGTCAATCTTATCAAATTTAATGACAAGGTATTCTACCTCTTTCCTATTTGGATAATTAATAAAAACAACAACTTTACCCGTAGCACCATTAACCAAACCTTCTTCAACATGTAAATTTCAGCACAAAATCACTCTACGGTTTTTGCATACACTTAAACATTTCTCCAATCCTGCAGTTCATGAAACAGATTTTGCTAATGAATCCAGTTTTGTTTGTAGCTTTTCATTTAACAATACAGTAACACCCTGGTGTTCCATTTTATCTATTGCCTTAAGTTGCAAAATTTCTTCTTTCTCCAATTCCAGCAATTCATTGTTGAAAGATGCACTCTCCTCCAATGTAGGCATTAAACACACAATATGTTTACCTACTTGTATAAAACTGAACATTAGTTCTGCTGCTCTCTTTATTGTTGGATAAAGTTTGTTAGGAAGACTTTCTAGCACACACCTTCCCTCTTTTGAAAGAACACCTAAATCTAACATCTTTCAGAAAATTACCATATTCAATTTCATATGCTTGTCGCATATTCTTAATGAATTCTTTGTATTTGAAATGTAACCAAATATTCACATTTCCAATACTTCTCAAAGAATTTCTAGTTTCATCATGTAGCAGTGTTTTGAACACAGATTGACCCTTCACAGGTGTAAGTTGCAGTAGATCTCCAAAAACAATCAAAATCAAATCAAAAGCAACTTTATTCGGCAGGGAGACCTGCCATAAAAGCAGTTTAAAATGCATACAGAAAAGCTAAAAATTGAACATCAACGGCTGCCAGCATGTATCATGTAGAAAATTAGTAAAAGCATGGCATACATAGATAAATAATAATTTTAAAAACATACATGAGGTTAGTCCAAGTGCATAGTGCTTCTTGAACGTATGGCTGCCTTGAGAAACAAACTTACACAAAGACAGGTTTCATTGTCAGTTAATTCTTGCAAACACATAAATGCTTGTTGGCATTTATGATCATTTCTGAGCCTTAAAAAAGGTGCTAAATACATTTTCGAAAAATAACTGGTAATACCCACAGAAGAAAGTAAAGTGAATCATAGTTTGATTGGATACATTATTACACGAGCAAACTCGTGAGCTCAAGTTGTGCTGGAAACCTTGCGAGAAGCAAAGGGAGTGTTTCAAAGTCGCTGTTCTAAATCGGAAAAGAAGCGAGCACACCAAACTCCCGGTTGTGTTTATCAGGTAATCAGTTGGCACAACACCAAAATTTGCAAGTAAGTAATCCCTGATACTGGTTTGCTATGATTCCTCATGCAACCTGATACCTTGCAGTTTTTATAACCGGGCCTGTGCATGCTTTCTGCTGGATAGCACATCTATAGCTGACTCGGAAACAGCAAACCTTACACCGATCCCTTCCAGTGACTCTTTTTTTTATGTAGGACAGCCAAGGAATTGAGAGCCTTTTGTCACAGGCCAGGCAGTCAAAAAGTATCTTTTGTAGTGAGTGAGTGCTTGTCGTATATTCCTAATGAATTCTTAGAATTTTAAATTTAACCAAATGTTCACATTTTCAATACTTCCAAATAATTACTAGTTTCATCATGGAGCAGTGTTTTGAACACTGACTGCCCCTTCACAGGTGTAAGTTGCAGTAGATCTCCAAAATCAATCAAATGTTTTCCTCCAAATAGGACATCGTAATCCATTCTCAAAACTTCTTGCAGTCTCAAATGCACGAAGGCAAGCATTAACTTTGAGACCATGCTCACCTCATCGATGATTAAAAGTTTCAACTTTTTTAACACTCTCGACATTTCATGACTAGCTTCACCAGATAACCTTTGGTATTCCAGTTTATTGTCATGTTACACAGGCAGCATCAGACGACTATATAACGTAATACCTTTGATATTGTGTGCTGTTTATTCAGTAAGTGCTGTAAACACACATGAAAATTACAGACTGTAGTCTTCTGTAGAAAAGCAATAAGAACTTGTATTAAGAAACATTTACCAGTACCAGCTTGACTACTGACATAAAACAGTATAGGCTTAAATGTTAAACATGCACACTCTTTCTTGTCATGAAGCAATCCATGCTCAACTGTAGCTTTCACTTCCAAATATATGTCAATTTGCTCTTCATTTAGTTGTCCAACTAAATCTGCCAGTCAGTCAAATCCCCTTTATTCGGTTAATAAATACCATAAAAGTACACAACATCTACCATATACAATATCATCTAAAAAAGTCATGTTAAAATAATCTTAGGCACCGTAAAATTGAAATTAATTAGTTTAAATCTGAGTAAACAAAGGAGCAATCACAGATAAGCGGTAATTCTTCTTTATTCAAGTCAGTAAAGATGCATCTCAGTTAAAAAGGGCAAACATTTAATCATCTTTCAACCTAATTCTAAAAGGACTGCTGCATTACTGGGCCTGCTATTCCTTCTGTTCTTTTCCCTGATGGCGACGACTAAAAACTAGCAATATTAAAAATCTCCCAAGTGTCACTCAACATCTGAAGGTACACTAATGCCGGCCCTTTTCCCTTTAAAATTGGCAGTTAAAAACTTCCTATGGATTTCATGGAAATGATCACAGAACAAGCTAAAGTGCATAGTATCTTGGGTGGAAATGTTGTCACAAGTGCAAGGACCTAGATCTTTCACCTTACTCCAACCCTGTGGCTCGGCCAGTAAACAATGAAGATTAAAACTAAATCTAGTTAAAAGAAAGCGATGGTGTGGCTTTGTTACTACTTTCAAGTAAGGTTCTGTTGATGGTGATGTTTTTAACAAAAGATAGGCTCGTACCATGGGTTTCATTATCTCATTGTCCTCTCCATGTACATCATGTTTAAAAAATGTTTTTTGACCCACGGTAGATCCTCTTTCTTGACCTTATCTGGAGAGTCAAAGAGGTCAGGACAACCTAGTTTTCTAGTTATCAACTTTACATACTGTAACCACAGGATGCAACTTGTTCTGTCCAAGGATAAACAATCCTGAGCAATCTCTGTTCATCAACAATTCAGGGTTAATCCAGATTATTAGCCAACATACAAGGGGGCCAGCCCTATCAGTTCTGATACAAAACCATGACCTAATTCCTGATGAATGATATACGAGGGAGTGGATTGCGGGACTGAAAGCAAGTTCCTTAAGAATTTATTTTCCACTATTTGCAAATCCATTACCGGCTTATAGCCCCAGATGGCAGACCCATACTTAGAGATGGCAATACATTTCGATCTATAAATATTCAGCATAGCTTCAATCAGCTTGGCCCCGAGTCTCTGCGCAAAACCAGCAAGGGATGCTGTAGATCTTGCCATAGCGTGTTTTTTTGCTAACTAAATCTGCCAAAATCAATTGTTTCCTGTCTTGCTTGCTCCATTGCAGTCACCTCCTCATTCATTGCAATAGCAGCCTCATTTTGAATTATTGGTTTTCCAAGTGGGTCTGACTTTGAGGCCTTTAACTTTGGCTGCTTTGTGAACTCTCCTTAGCTACCTCAGCAGCAACTGTATCTTCCTGTTGAATTTCATCATTCAGCATTTGCAAGTAATCTACGGTCAGTTGTGTAGGCAATATAGGCTGCACCAGTATAATTTATCCTCAAAATGTCAAATGTAGAATAGTGCTCAGACTTGACGTGACCCCACTACTAAGAAGTCACTTATAAGAGAAAACTAAATTCTCTCAAAAACGATAATATCAAGAAGCACAAAAATCCATATAGTTCAATTGATAAGTACAAACAAATTCTTTCAATACATATAGTTCCAGCAAATTATGAAGACGGGAGTCTCAAAAGTACTTGTATTCAATTTTTTCCTTTATTTTCACAATCGGGTGCAAGAATACATGAATCAGCCCAGCCAACGAGTTTCGTCCTATGCGGACTTCATCAGGGTTGGAATTTCAGTTATTCCAATATCGATGGAGCGATCCTCCTTGTGAGACGTATCAACAAAATGCGCTGGGAATCCCCCGTAGCGTCTTGTAAGTAAAAAGGAATAAATGCCTAGAATATCATATTTGGAAATTAAGTTTTTCCAATGTTGATGAAGCAGTCCTCCTTGAGGAACGTATCCAGAATACACGTTGGGAAACCCCGTAGCGTCAGGTAAGTAGAAAGGATAATTGCCTACAAATTCATATCTGCTAAATAACAGCACCGCAGTTGTCCTGCCGTTCGTCTATCCGTAAATCGATGGACTGATGAATTGAATACAAGAACTTTTGAGACTCCTGTCTTCACAATTTGCTGGAACTATATGTATTGAAAGAATTTGATTGTACTTATTAATTGAACTATATGGATTTTTGTGCTCCTTGATATTATCGTTTTTAGCATTTGCAAGTAGTTTGGAAATACTGAGCACTCAATGCTATCCTTTGCAGCATTGAAAGAGTCCTCCTAGCAGTCAAACTTTCCTAGTAATTCTGTTTCAGAATGCCAAGGTTTAAACAGCTGCAAATGTTCCAAATGGAAAGATTGTCTTTTTTCAGCAGTATGGAAACTCAGTTTTCTATGGTTAATTAGACTGGCCTTGCTATGTCGCACCAAACAACCATTGCAACCAACTACTGCAAATTTACCTTCATCTAGTTTTCTGTCACATTGCTTTTATATGTGTAGTACTGGAGTACTACGTATAGGCAGACATTTTTAGATGAACACTCCTTTTGGATAGTAAGTGTCCAACATGTTTGTTTTCACAATGTGTGTACTATCTGGTTCAAATTCTGCAAGATATTCTATTTCTGGAAAATATTTCAAAACTCTGTTTTGAATTGATTCTAGGCCTAGACTCACCCAAACAATTCCTTTGCACAGGGCTGTCATCATTCCTTCCACCTACTCCAGTTGGAAATAGTTGATGAAAACATCCAGCTTCTAAACTTTTCTCCCACGTACTTATTGGAGTGCCTTTAGCTTGTTTCATCTGATACAGTTCAAGAGCATCCCCCGTAACCTCTTTTGAATGCAGTGGGTGGATACTGTAGTGCTCATGTATTTCTTCAGATCTACTTCCATCCACTTTTTCAAACTGTCCACTTGAAGGCAACAATTCTTCCTCCATGCAATTTCCATGTGCGACATCATCTACATCTTTACAGTACACGTTATTCTCTTTAAGATAGAAAGTAGCTTTCTTCACCTTATTTACATACACTGCTTCCTTCCAATTTTTTGGTTTTTTTTGGGCACACGATTTACAAGAATAACAAGTGGTTCTTCCTAACCTCTCTCTACACCCACAGTTCCAATAGTGCGTTTAAGATCTAAAGGTAAATACACAACTCTACCATTAAGGCCTTTCTGAAGCTCAGCGGGTGGTAGTTTCCCAGTCTTTGGTTCCATACAAACTATTGCTTGAAAAGGGCGTAGGCATTGTATCAGTATTATTTCATAAACATTTAGATGTCGATGCTCCTCTGGAATTTCAACCACCTCTGACTTATTGTGTATTGCTCTGGCAGGCATTTTGTTGTCTTCTAACTTGTTATAACAATGCTTGCAGATGATCTGGCGTGTTGATAAATCAAAACATTCTTCCACAAATACATACACTGCAAATTCTAGTCACTTTTCTCTGTTTTCTTCTTCAGTTTTCACAGACACATCAACATTTTGAATTTGGTCTTTGTAGTGTGTGCGCCAACAACAAATACAAACATAGGGGCCGATT
>CAWUFW010033636.1:0-12077 GCA_963921515.1 Calotriton arnoldi
CAGTTACGTATTGCTTGCTTCTTTCTGTATCCCTCTTGTCTCTTTCTCTACCCCACTTCCCCCTTTTTGCATTTCTGTTGCTTCTTTCTGCACTTCTCTTGCTTCTTTCTGCACTTCTCTTGCTTCTTTTTGCACCCCTTGTGCCTCTTTCTTCACCCCTCTTCCCTCTTTCTGCACCTCTGTTGCTTCTTTCTGCAATTCATTTGTTTCTTTCTGCACCCCTCTTGCCTCTCTCTCCACCTCTGTTCCTTCTTTCTGCACTTCTATTGTTTCTTTCTGCACCTCTTGCTTCTTTCTGCACCCTTATGCCTCTTTCTGCACCCCTCTTGCCTCTTTCTGCACCTCTGTTCCTTCTTTCTGCACTTCTTTTGTTTCTTTCTGCAGCTCTCTTGCTTCTTTTTGCAGCCCCTTGCCTCTTTCTCCACCCCTCTTTCTTCACCCCTGTTGTCTCTTGCTGCACATCTCTTGCTTCTTTCTGCACCCCTCGTGCCTCTTTCTGCACCCGTCTTCCCTATTTTTGCACCCCTCCTGCCTCTTTCTGCATCGCTGTTGCTTCTTTCTGCACTACTCTAGCTACTTTCTGCGCCTCTCTTGCTTCTTTCTGCACCACTTGTGCTTCTTTCTGCACCCCTCTTCCCTCTTTCTGCTCCCTTCTTGCCTCTTTCTGCACCTCTGTTCCTTCTTTCTGCACTTCTTTTGTTTCTTTCTGCACCTCTTGCTTCTTTATGCAGCCCCTTGCCTCTTTCTCCACCCCTCTTCCCACTTTCTTCACCCCTGTTGCCTCTTTCTGCACCTCTGTTCCTTCTTTCTGCACTTCTTTTGTTTCTTGCTGCACATCTCTTGCTTCTTTCTGCACCTCTCGTGCCTCTTTCTGCACCCCTCTTCCCTATTTTTGCACCCCTCTTGCCTCTTTCTGCACCTCTCTTGTTTCTTTCTGCACCACTCGGGCTTCTTTCTGCGCCCCTTTTCCCACTTTCTGCACCCCTCTTGCCTCTTTCTGCACCTCTGTTCCTTCTTGATACACTTCTTTTGTTTCTTTCTATACCTCTTGCTTCTTTCTGCACCCCTCTTCCCTATTTTTGCACCCCCCTTGCCTCTTTCTGCACCTCTGTTGCTTCTTTCGGCACTACTCTAGCTTCTTTCTGCACCTCTCTTGCTTCTTTCTGTACCACTCTTGCTTCTTTCTGTACCACTTGTGCTTCTTTCTGCATCCCTCTTCCCTCTTTCTGCACCCCTCTTGCCTCTTTCTGCACCTCTGTTCCTTCTTTCTGCAATTCTTTTATTTCTTTCTGCACCCCTCTTGCCTCTCTCTGCACCTCTGTTCCTTCTTTCTGCACTTCTTTTGTTTCTTTCTGTACCGCTCGCTTCTTTCTGCACCCCTTATGCCTCTTTCTGCACCCCTCTTGCCTCTTTCTGCACCTCTGTTCCTTCTTTCTGCACTTCTTATGTTTCTTTCTGATACTCTCTTGCTTCTTCCTGCACCCCTCCTGCCTCTTTATCCACCCCTCTTCCCCCTTTCTGTATCTCTGTAGCTTCTTTCTGCACTTATCTTGTCTCTTTCTCCACCCCACTTCCCTTTTTCTGCACTTCTGTTGCTTCTTTCTGAACCTCTCTTGCTTCTTTCTCCACCCCTTGTGCCTCTTTCACACCCCTCTTCCCGCACCCCTCTTGTCTCTTTCTGCACCTCTGTTCCTTCTTTCTGTACCTCTCACTTCTTTCTGCACCCCTTTTGCCTTTTTCTGCACCCCTCTTCCCTCTTTCTGCACCCCTCTTGCCTCTTTCTGCACCTCTGTTCCTTCTTTCTGCACTTCTTCCATTTCTTTCTGCAGCTCTCTTGCTTCTTTCTGTATCCCTCTTGTCTCTTTCTCCACCCGACTTCCCCCTTTCTGCATCTCTGTCGCTTTTTTCTACACTTCTCTTGCTTCTTTCTGCCCTTCTCTTGCTTCTTTTTGCACCCCTCGTGCCTCTTTCTGCACCCCTCTTCCCTCTTTCTGCACTCCTCTTGCCTCTTTCTGCACCTCTGTTGCTTCTTTCTGCACTTCTATTGTTTCTTTCTGTACCCCTCTTGCCTCTTTCTGCACCTCTGTTCCTTCTTTCTGCACTTCTTTTGTTTGTCTGCACCTCTCACTTCTTTCTGCACCCCTTATGCCTCTTTCTCCACCCTTCTTGCCTCTTTCTGCACCTCTGTTCCTTCTTTCTGCACTTCTTTTTTGTTTCTTTCTGCAGTCTCTTGCTTCTTTCAGCAGCCCCTTGCCTCTTTCTCCACCCCTTCCCTCTTTCTTCACCCCTGTTGCCTCTTTCTGCAGCTCTGCTCCTTCTTTCTGCACTTCTTTTGTTTCTTGCTGCACATCTCTTGCTTCTTTCTGTACCCCTCGTGCCTCTTTCTGCACCCCTCTTGCCTCTTTATCCACCCCTATTCCCCCTTTCTGTATCTCTGTTGCTTCTTTCTGCACTTCTCTTGTCTCTTTCTTCACCCCTCTTCCCTCTTTCTGTACCTCTGTTGCTTCTTTCTGCACCTTTCTTGCTTCTTTCTGCACCCCTTGTGCCTCTTTCACACCCCTCTTCCCGCACCCCTCTAGCCTCTTTCTGCACCTCTGTTCCTTTTTTCTGCACTTCTTTTGTTTCTTTCTGCACCTCTCACTTCTTTCTGCACCCCTTTTGCCTCTTTCTGCACCCCTCTTCCCTCTTTCTGCACCCCTCTTGCCTCTTTCTGCACATCTGTTCCTTCTTTCTGCACTTCTTCTGTTTCTTTCTGCAGCTCTCTTGCTTCTTTCTGTATCCCTCTTGTCTCTTTCTCTACCCCACTTCCCCCTTTTTGCATTTCTGTTGCTTCTTTATGCACTTCTCTTGCTTCTTTCTGCACTTCTCTTGCTTCTTTTTGCACCCCTTGTGCCTCTTTCTTCACCCCTCTTCCCTCTTTCTGCACCTCTGTTGCTTCTTTCTGCAATGCATTTGTTTCTTTCTGCACCCCTCTTGCCTCTTTCTGCACCTCTGTTCCTTCTTTCTGCACTTCTTTTGTTAACTTCTGCACCTCTTGCTTCTTTCTGCACCCCTTATGCCTCTTTCTGCACCCCTCTTGCCTCTTTCTGCACCTCTGTTCCTTCTTTCTGCACTTCTTTTGTTTCTTTCTGCAGCTCTCTTGCTTCTTTCTGCAGCCCCTTGCCTCTTTCTCCACCCCTCTTTCTTCACCCCTGTTGTCTCTTGCTGCACATCTCTTGCTTCTTTCTGCACCCCTCGTGCCTCTTTCTGCACCCCTCTTCCCTATTTTTGCACCCCTCCTGCCTCTTTCTGCACCGCTGTTGCTTCTTTCTCCACTACTCTAGCTACTTTCTGCACCTCTCTTGCTTCTTTCTGCACCACTTGTGCTTCTTTCTGCACCCCTCTTCCCTCTTTCTGCTCCCTTCTTGCCTCTTTCTGCACCTCTGTTCCTTCTTTCTACACTTCTTTTGTTTCTTTCTGCACCTCTTGCTTCTTTATGCAGCCCCTTGCCTCTTTCTCCACCCCTCTTCCCTCTTTCTTCACCCCTGTTGCCTCTTTCTGCACCTCTGCTCCTTCTTTCTGCACTTCTTTTGTTTCTTGCTGCACATCTCTTGCTTCTTTCTGCACCTCTTGTGCCTCTTTCTGCACCCCTCTTCCCTATTTTTGCACCCCTCTTGCCTCTTTCTGCACCTCTCTTGTTTCTTTCTGCACCACTCGTGCTTCTTTCTGCGCCCCTTTTCCCACTTTCTGCACCCCTCTTGCCTCTTTCTGCACCTCTGTTCCTTCTTGATACACTTCTTTTGTTTCTTTCTGTACCTCTTGCTTCTTTCTGCACCCCTCTTCCCTATTTTTGCACCCCCTTGCCTCTTTCTGCACCTCTGTTGCTTCTTTCGGCACTACTCTAGCTTCTTTCTGCACCTCTCTTGCTTCTTTCTATACCACTCTTGCTTCTTTCTGTACCACTCGTGCTTCTTTCTGCATCCCTCTTCCCTCTTTCTGCACCCCTCTTGCCTCTTGCCTCTTTCTGCACCTCTGTTCCTTCTTTCTGCACTTCTTTTGTTTCTTTCTGCACCTCTCGCTTCTTTCTGCACCCTTTATCCCCCTTTCTGCACCCCTCTTGCCTCTTTCGGCACCTCTGTTACTTCTCTCTTCACTTCTTTTGTTTCTTTCTGCAACTCTCTTGCTTCTTTCTGTATCCTTCTTGCCTTTTTCTCTACCCCACTTCCCCCTTTCTGCATCTCTGTTGCTTCTTTCTATACTTCTCTTGCTTATTTCTGCACCTTTCTTGCTTCTTTCTGTACCCCTCGTGCCTCTTACTGTACCCCTCTTCCCTCTTTCTGCACCCCTCTTGCCTCTTTCTGCACTGCTGTTCCTTCTTTCTGTACTTCTTTTGTTTCTTTCTGCACCTCTCTTGCTTCTTTCTACACCCATTTTACATCTTTCTGTACCCCTCTTCCCTCTTTTTACACCCCTCTTGCCTCTTTATGCACCTCTGTTCCTTCTTTCTGCACTTCTTTTGTTTCTTTCTGCACCTCTCTTGCTTCTTTCTGCACCCCTCTTGCCTCTTTCTCCACCCCTCTTCCACCTTTTTTCATCTCTGTTGCTTCTTTCTGTACTTCGCTTGCCTCTTTCTCTGCCCCTCATCTGCCTTTCTGCACCTCTGTTGCTTCTTTCTCCACTTCTGTTGCTTATTTCTGTGCCTCTCTTGCTTCTTTCTGTATCCCTCGTGCCTCTTACTGCACCCCTCTTCCCTCTTTCTGCACCCCTCTTGCCTCTTTCTGCACCGCTGTTCCTTCTTTCTGCACTTCTTTTGTTTCTTTCTGCACCTCTCTTGCTTCTTTCTGCACCCATTTTACCTCTTTCTCACCCCTCTTCCCTCTGTTTACACCCCTCTTGCCTCTTTCTGCACCTCTGTTCCTTCTTTCTGCACTTCTTTTGTTTCTTTCTGCAGCTATTTTGCTTCTTTCTGCAGCCCCTTGCCTCTTTCTCCACCCCTCTTCCCTCTTTCTGCACCCCTGTTGCCTCTTTATGCACTTCTGTTACTTCTTTCTATACTTCTTTTGTTTCTTTCTGCACATCTCTTGCTTCTTTCTGTACTTCTCTCGCCTCTTTCTGTACTCAAATGGGAAATGCAAGCTGTCAAGTTTATAGGTCTGCGTGCTCTTGTGACTGAGGCTTATGTCTACTTGTATATGTATTCTCACATGTGTTATGCATCTGAAGATGGTAGCTTAAAAAGTGGGTACCTTCTTCTATAGGTGGTTAAATGTTCTCAGTTCTGCTCTGTCATTCAGTTGCACAGGCAGACATGTCTTATGTATATAGGTGTTATAGAGCCCCTCAAATATACTACTGAATACCCATGTGCCCTGTATTATGAGCAGAAAGAAATACATACACCTTTTTGTACACATATTTACAGAGTATGCTGTTTGAAACACAGGTATTCAAGTATTTTTATGTTTATTTTTATGTAACATGTCACTCGGTAAAAGCAGAGACATGCATGCATACCTTCACAAACTTGGTCAGACTTACAACAGTGATATGCTTAGGATTGCTGTTTTATATTTGGTAGGTAGGCCTAACATTCTGAGCAGTCGATTAATAGTGAACTTTCAAGAGAAAAGTGAGGTTTAAGACATCTTGGGAGAAGGATTAGTGATTAGGCTAATTTGAATGAGTTTGTTGTAAGGTACAGTCAAAGTAGGCCTCTTTCTGTACCGCTGTTGGTTCTTTCTGCACTTCTTTTGTTTCTTGCTGCACATCTTTCGCTTCTTTCTGTACCTCTCGTGCCTCTTTCTGCACCCCTCCTCCCTATTTTTGCACCCCTCTTTCCTCTTTCTGCACCTCTGTTGCTTCTTTCTGCACTTCTCTAGCTTCTTTCTGCACCTCTCTTGTTTCTTTCTGCACCACTCATGCTTCTTTCTGTACCCCTCTTCCCTCTTTCTGCACCCCTCTTGCCTCTTTCTGCACCTCTGTTCCTTCTTGCTACACTTCTTTTGTTTCTTTCTGCACCTCTTGCTTCTTTCTGCACCCCTCATGCCTCTTTCTGCACCCCTCTTCACTATTTTTGCACCCCCCTTGCCTCTTTCTGCACCTCTCTTGCTTCTTTCTGTACCACTTGTGCTTCTTTCTGCATCCCTCTTCCCTCTTTCTGCACCCCTCTTGCCTCTTTCTGCACCTCTGTTCCTTCTTTCTGCACTTCTTTTGTTTCTTTCTGCACCTCTCGCTTCTTTCTGCACCCCTTATCCCTCTTTCTGCACCCCTCTTGCCTCTTTCTGCACCTCTGTTACTTCTCTCTGCACTTCTTTTGTTTCTTTCTGCAACTCTCTTGCTTCTTTCTGTATCCTTCTTGCCTTTTTCTCTACCCCACATCCCCCTTTCTGCATCTCTGTTGCTTCTTTCTGCACTTCTCTTGCTTATTTCTGCACCTTTCTTGCTTCTTTCTGCACACCTTGTGCCTCTTTCTGCACCCCTCTTCGCTCTTTCTGCACTCCTCTTGCCTCTTTCTGCACCTCTGTTGCTACTTTCTGCACTTCTTTTGTTTCTTTCTGAACCTCTTTTGTTTTTTCTGCACCCCTCTTGCCTCTTTCTCCACCCCTCTTCCCCCTTTTTTCATCTCTGTTGCTTCTTTCTGTACTTCGCTTGCCTCTTTCTCTGCCCCTCCTCTGTCTTTCTGCACCTCTGTTGCTTCTTTCTCCACTTCCGTTGCTTATTTCTGCACCTCTCTTGCTTCTTTTTGTATCCCTCGTGCCTCTTACTGCACCCCTCTTCCCTCTTTCTGCACCCCTCTTGCCTCTTTCTGCACCGCTGTTCCTACTTTCTGTACTTCTTTTGTTTCTTTCTGCACCTCTCTTGCTTCTTTCTGCACCAATTTGACCTCTTTCTGCACCCCTCTTCCCTCTTTTTATACCCCTCTTGCCTCTTTCTGCACCTCTGTTCCTTCTTTCTGCACTTATTTTGTTTCTTTCTGCAGCTATCTTGCTTCTTTCTGCAGCCCCTTGCCTCTTTCTCCACCCCTCTTCCCTCTTTCTGCACCCCTGTTGCCTCTTTCTGCACCTCTGTTACTTCTTTCTGCACTTCTTTTGTTTCTTTATGCACATCTCTTGCTTCTTTCTGTACTTCTCTCGCCTCTTTCTGTACTCAAATGGGAAATGCAAGCTGTCAAGTTTAAATGTCTGCGTGCTCTTGTGACCGAGGCGTATGTCTACTTGTATATGTATTCTCACATGTGTTATGCATCTGAAGATGGTAGCTTAAAAAGTGGGTACCTTCTTCTATAGGTGGTTAAATGTTCTCAGTTCTGCTCTGTCATTCAGTTGCACAGGCAGACATGTCTTATGTATATAGGTGTTATAGAGCCCCTCAAATATACTACTGAATACCCATGTGCCCTGTATTATGAGCAGAAAGAAATATATACACCTTTTTGTACACATATTTACAGAGTATGCTGTTTGAAACACAGGTATTCAAGTATTTCTATGTTTATTTTTATGTAACATGTCACTCGGTAAAAGCAGAGACACACATGCATACCTTCACAAACTTGGTCAGACTTACAACAGTGATATGCTTAGGATTGCTGCTTTATATTTGGTAGGTAGGCCTAACATTCTGAGCAGTCGATTAATAGTGAAGCTTCAAGAGAAAAGTGAGGTTTAAGACATCTTGGGAGAAGGATTATGATTAGGCTAATTTGAATGAGTTTGTTGTAAGGTACAGTCAAAGTAGGCCTCTTTCTGTACCGCTGTTGGTTCTTTCTGCTATTCTCTTGCTTCTTTCTGCACCTTTCTTCCTCTTTCTGTACTTCTCTTGCTTCTTTCTGCGCCTTTCTTCATCTTTCTGCACATGTCCTACCTATGTAGGCATATTTAGAAATTAGCATTTAAAAAACCTTAGAAATTCACTGAAAAAAACAGAGGTTTCATGGACGCTATAGTTAGGAATTAGCAGTTAAAAACCTTTGAAATTCACTGAAAAAACCACAGGTTTCAGGGATGTTATAGTTAGTTGGACATTTTACTCATACAAAACCAGAGAAATTCTGCCGTTATAGTTAGTTGAGCTAACTATAACTCACGCCCCTGCAATGCACTGCTGATGATGTCAAATATTACATTACTCATGACATGGTCAGTGGGTGTGGGACTGTGTGTGTGTGTGTGTGTGTGTCTGAGTGCATAGGGGCATGCAAGTGCACAGGTAACTTAGTCAACTGAAAAGAACATCTCTCATCTCTTAAGCACAAAGCAGCATGTTTTATAGAACACCTATAGCATCACTCACATGTGACTTCTGCATACTGAAACTTGGATTTAAGACTTGACAAACAGCTTTTACAGGGCAAATAAAGCTACAAGTAAACAAGCATTATCCATGTTTGAAAGACTAATTCTCTACATGAATGAGAAGGTTGTGTCAGTACTTGCGAACATATCTTAAAAATTGTAGGAGTACACCTGTAGCAGTGCCATGAGATGTTTAAGTAAATGTGCCGGTATGTGACTGTCTATTTTGGAATCTCTATGTCTCTCTAAATATCTATGTAAGTGGCTATAAAAAAACAACTCAGTGCCTGTGTTATGGAAAATAGAGCAATATAGATGTGAAAACAACTATGTTTGAATCTGCTGCATGCACAAGTAGTTTCCGGGTAAGGGCTGAATGGATAGGTGCTTCTGTAGCTGTCTGATAAAGCAGTGTAACAGAACTACAATACCCAGAATTAAAAGAAAAACCCTCTTTGCGAACAGCACATCATATATACACATGTAAATTTCCAGACCTTCTAATGCCTGCTAACTAAACGTTTAACTATTACTGCCAATTACACCATGTAGTAAGCAGCAAATGTACAACATACTAATTCAAAGCAACAGATTGTGAACCAACTTCTCACACACTTAGTCTGCAAATCAAACTGTCACCTTCACTCATAAAGGATCTTACCCACCTGTTATTACACATATAAAGCCACTCACAAAACCACTCATACATTACCTCATATAGTTCCAATATGTTCTCAAAACTAGTTGATACTGCCTTATAAAATTCTCACATACACATATACCTTTTTAATCATTTTTTTCTCCAAATTAAATTAATTCACATACCTGAAAATTGAGTTCATTTGTCAAATATCATTTTTTTGGACTTATCAGATAGATACAATACTCTCTGTAAATGAAAAAACTAAGCATAAGAATGAAACACCACTCTCACACAAAGAAACAATTAATAGCAGCATTTTTACTTTGCACCCTTTGACAGCGCGGAAGGCAGCAAATAAAAACAAATCTTTCATGTTTTTATTTTGTCACTCCATATTTAGTATGCATGCACTTTTATAAAGAAGCTCAATATGTGTGGGGGTTTTGCACACTTCTAACATTGGGCTATACTTGGGCCACATTTGGGTGATATTTGTGCTATATTTGGGCCATTTTCACTCTGGTGGCCATCTTGGGAGACTTATTTGTTGTAAAGCTCCCTAATCTCCTCATTTACTGCAGTATCCTCAGTAGAAAATGCTTTCATTTTTCCACTTCAATTCCATCAAGATGGCAGTCAGACGTGTCACACTTTTGGAAATTCAGAATGTTAGAACTCTAGTTGCTCATCAGAATACTGTAGTAAACTGCTGATCTTAGTCAAAAAGAACCCCCTTTGGGTCAATTCACATGCATAAAACCAAACTAGCACACGGCACCCTATGTCACCAGTGGACAGACCATGAACAAAGGAATAAAAAAACAAGTAACGAATGCAAGTATGAATATACAAATTTAATTGACAAATATATACATTTCAATATGCAAAATAGACTAAAAATAATAACAATAATCAGAGTTACATTTGACAAGTCATCCTAAAAACAATATAAAAACCCAATGAAATTCAATATGGGTAATATAATTAAAAAACATACATACGAATAAGAAAAGAAATAGACATAAACATTGGGAGAACAGGCAGGAAAATAATTCCTATTCGCAGGAAGAACTACACAATCACAAATGGATCAGTTGTTGTTTTATATATATAAAAAAATTGTCAATTTAAACAGTTGTCCACATTGATTTACAGTAGGCCTTCCTTTATTAGTGCATCGACGCGTTTCGGTGGGCACTATATTTTGACCATCACCTTCTTCAGGAAAGAACAATAACTCCCAAACTTTAAAAACAGATTCTTGATATTATTAAAGAATTGGACTGGTTCAGCCTCAATTTAAACCTAAAGGGACACACGAGTTCCTCTTTATCTTGCTTCTATTGTCTCTTAAATGTAATATCGGCACCAATACCCAAGCACGGCTTGCTTCAGGCATCTATATACGTTCAAAAAACGTCCAAATGGATATAAAATTATCGTCAATACCTCCAATTGTTTCGCCCGAGTGTAAAACGATAACGGCTATATCTTCTCTAAAAATCCAATCATTCTATAAGGACTATGGAGTTCTCATCCGTGGTGCTCACATCCACAATCCCAGAAAGGAAATTTTAAATATGGCAATCCGCTTTCAATTTCTGTATAATATCGAGCGGCAAACGGGGTATCCTCCCCCGTAAGTGACTCACCCCGGAGGAGATATAGCCGTTATCGTTTTACACTCGGGCGAAACAATTGGAGGTATTGACGATAATTTTATATCCATTTTGACGTTATTTGAACGTATATCAAATGTACTGGACGATTTTCATGTTCTTTTAGTCCTTGCTCCACTTTTAGCAGAAATTTCACAAAACAGCAATTTAACTGCGTGTCACCTGGGTCAAAGCAGGCTAAGATAGCCTGTCTTCTTGTTCGTATTCCTATTCCGTTAAAAGCCTTCGTTAACAGTTGTTTCCTTTCTGCCATTACAGTATTACAGGAGCAGACCAAATGCAACATTTCCTCCTTGCAACTCTCGCAGAGGTGACAAGTGACAGGTAGATTACCGCGTTGCCAAGGTGCCATGTGTTCTTTGGCTGGTAGTAACCCCAGCCGGTATCTTAAGAACTGCTGCTTAATAAAAACTGGATAACTAGTGGCAAAATAATCTTGTGGCGAGATAGACTAGTAATTGTTTAATGTCATCCACCCACGTGCCCTTTGTGCTAGCGTAGCTTTATCTTGTGTAGCTGATTGAATTTTAAGAGACTTCTTTACCAAACGCTTAAAGGCCTGTAGGTCAATTGACATTTTCCAAAGCTGGGCAAGACCTGTACGTGTTAGGGACTCTTGCAGATACTCTCTGCCTGGTGATGTATGACGATGCTGTAATTCATCCCACAACATGTAATTCAATGTATTCAATTCAGCTTTCCTGATTTTGTTCCAGCATATTATATATGAGCAGCGCCTGGCTAGTGATTGCTTGACCAGTCCGAATTCTAGCCTTATCTGAGCCAGGGAGGTGTAACTTGGCAAGGAGAATAAAATTCTATAAGCTTGGGAGACTGCATTATCCAGCGTGGTTGCATCCTGCCCTCTTAAAGCCTCACTTCCATATGAAATTGTTGGAAGGAGTTTTGCTCTTACAACTTCCAGTATTGGGGACAAAACAGGTCTAGCTACCTTTTTCTTCAAGTTTTTATAAGCTGCAGCTAAAACCAAGCCTTTCTTTTTGATTGCCTACTTCTGCGCATGAAAGTTCCCTTTATTATCGATAATTACTCCGAGGTATTTGTATTCAACTGCGTTTTCAACTGCTCTTTACCCATGAACCAAGCCTGTGTTTGTGTTTTCTTGACGTTGTAGCACATGGTTTTCGTTTTGCCGTAATTGATCTCCAGGCCGTTGGTTTGCGAATAGGTCGTCATTGTATCAAGAAGTCCTTGGAGCCCCACCCGAGTGCGGCTCACCAATACTACATCATCGGCATATAGGAAGCATGATATTGGATTAGACCCTAATTTCGGGGCACGAGGCTTACATGATTGTAACGCTTCCATCAGGTCCGCCAAGAAAAGGTTCAATAGAGTTGGTGCCAAAACACAGCCTTGTTTTAGGCCTCAGGTAGTTTGAATTTTCCTAGAGAGATGTGTGCCTGCTCCTATTTTGATTTGAACCCATGTGTCACTATGTAGCATTATCAACATGTGTAA
>CAWUFW010033637.1:0-12077 GCA_963921515.1 Calotriton arnoldi
AAGGCTCTGCGTTAAGGCCGCAGTCTCTCCTGGAGGCGTGGGTTCGAAGTCCACTTCTGATAAACCTTTAAGGCCATTTTCACACGGAGATCCTTTAGTATCTCAGCTTTAAAATTGGCAATTTATATAATATCTGAATAAGTACCAAACTTCAGTTTCAACTGCAAATTAATTTGACCATTTTCAAGCTCGTATGATATTCTTCTAGCACTCGTGGTGTTTTATGTGTTTTTTGAGGGGGTACTTAAAAATCCCTTTTATTAAAGAAATAGGTTACTGTTGTAAAGGAAGATGCAACGTCCAGCTGTATAGGTAGAATAATCCTTTATTGTAGCTTGGTTCCAGGATAGGTTAGTAGGAAGAGATAGGAGGTACAGATGCAGCCCCACCAGGAGCAAGCTCCTAGCTGCTCAGCCTGAGATGACCAACTGACACTCTAATCACAGAGAGGCACTCAGACATTCTATGATGTCATGATACATTCCAATAGAGCAGTACAGTGGGGAATAACAGAGTAGTAGTTTACTACACATCCTCCTTTCTTGGGGAACGACAACAAGAATAAGGAGGAAAAACCAGTAAGATACCTCAGAAATAACATCAGCATTAAAGAAGCACATTGAGATGCAAATATAGAAAGGTGTAGTAGATGAGATATCAAGATTACCACTGGCCTGAAAGGACGTGCATTCGGAAGAAACATTCTAGGGCATACACGAATGAAAGTGGAAAGATCTTATGCCCCAAAACCACCATAAAGGCCCCATCCCCCTCCCTTGGGGAAGAACAACAACATTGCGAGGGCATGGTTAGAGACAGCCACCACTCGATATACCAAAGAGTATTACCGTAGGGTAAAAACATCACCCTAGAAACTAAATTAGAGTGTTTGACTAGCCCCCACAACCTCCCCAATGAAGGGTACACCGTAGGGTAAAACATCACCCTAGGAAACAAAAATTGTACATTGACTGGCCCACCAACCTCCCCAATGAAGGGTACACCGTGGGGTAAAACATCACCACAGGAAACAAAAATTGGGTATTGTCTGGCCCAACAACCACCCCAATAAAGGGTACACCGTAGGATAAAACATTACCCTAGGAAACAAAATTGGACATAGACTGGCCCCTCAATCTCCCCAATGAAGGGTACACCGTAGGGTAAAACATCACCCTAGGAAACAAAAATTGGGCATTGACTGACCCCACAACCTCCCCAATGAAGGGTACACCGTAGGATAGAACATCACCCTAGGAAACAAAATTGGCCATTAACTGGCCCCACAACCTCCCCAATGAAGGGTACACCGTAGGGTAAAACATCACCCTAGGAAACAAAAAATTGGGCATTGACTGGCCCCACAACCTCCCCAATGAAGGGGTAATACATCACCCTAGGAAACCAAAATTGGCCCTTACAACCTCCCCATAAAGGGTGCACCAGAGGGTGCTGACCCTTGGGACTGAAAAACAACATCCCCAAGAGAAGAGTACCCCAGAGGGTATGAGTCACCCTAGATAACAGGAAGAGTACACAAGGGTACACGCCCAGGAAGTTACCCAACCTCCTCTAAGTAGGGTACACCATAGGGTTCGGGCTCTGAAAAACTGGTTTGGAGCACTGACTGCCCACTAACAATACAACCCCCCTACGTAGAGTAAGCCTAGGAGAGTACACCGTAGGGTACCCACCCTGGAAACTGATATGTGGAATTGACTACCCACAAACAACACAACCTCCACTAAGTAGGGTAAACCTAGAAAGGTACACCGCAGGGTACTTACCCTGGAAACTGATATGGGGCATTGACTACCCACAAACAACACAACCTCCCCTAAATAGGGTACACCACAGGGTTCGCGCTCTAGAAAGCTGAAAACTACAACCTCCCCTAAATAGGGTACACTGGAGAGTACTAACCCTTAAAACAACACCATGACTGAATTGGGGCACTAAACACCCCCACATCCTCCCCCAGTAGGGTACACCACAGGATACTCACCCAGGAAAACTAAAAACTACAACCTCCCCTAAATAGGGTACACCACAGGGTTCACACTCTAGAAAACTGGAAACTACAACCTCCCCCAAATAGGGTACACTGGAAAGTACTAACCCTTAAAACAACACCATGACTGAATTGGGGCACTAAACAACACCATGACTGAATTGGGGCACTAAACAACACCATGACTGAATTGGGGCACTAAACACCCCCACAACCTCCCCCAAGGAAAAGGATACACTCTACACTTAGTCTCACAGCACACTTTTCTTGAAAACTGAGTTGGAGCACTGGGACACTAACCGCTAGTTCAAGACACTATGTTATAAAGTGTATTGATGTACTGAGTGCCCCCACCCCTTACACACCAATAAAGGAAAATGCAATCTGAGTATAGGCATTATAATGAAGAAGAAATTGTTTGGCTCCGGTGAGCGGTCTCTCACCCGAGGTCTCCACACCAGGTTTCCCGCAGCTACCAACATACGATGCGGAGTAGTGGAGGTACAACACATGAGTCCCTTCAGTGAGCCTTTGCTGAACGCAGTCGTGGTGCTGTTACATTTGTCTTAGTTCTACTGGAAGCCTCTTTATCACGATTCTTTGTCGTGGTTCTGGGACATTTGTCCTGGTTCTTCTGGGAACCTCTCTGTCATGATCCCTTGTGGTGGCGCTGGGACCTTCTTCTTCTCCTAGGTCCTCTGACCTGCTTCTGGGCTCACTGTCCCGGTCCACAGCTCTCTGTTCCAGTTTTGGAGTCTCTAGGCTCTCTGCCACGGTTCTATACTTTCGCAGTTCTGGACTCTCTGTCCTGGTTCTGGACTCTCTGTCATGCTTCTCTGTGCCAGTACTGGGAGTCGTTCTTAACTGTTCTTGTGGGTGATGCGCAAACTAAAGGATTTTATTTGTTTCCAGAACTTTACCATATTATAATTTTAAGGATGCACCTTTTATTTCTTCGATGTCCAGGAGATTTTGGATGTCTCTTATTTAACATTTGCAAAAGAAACAATTGATGGACGGAATGCTGGACAATGCAAACATTCACCCCCAGTCACAAGGATCTGGGTTTAATCCATCATTCTTTTGCTCACCACACCACCCCAGTTTGGACCCAGCCATATGCAAATCAGTCTTGACCCTGTTCCTTGTGGCAACAGTCCAGCCCGAACTGCCAAGCCAGGTCCTCCCTGGACCGGAAACAAGCATCCTGGGACCAGTTTCAGGGCATCACGCTTCCTCAGCCAGGCTAGCTTGAATCCAGTGGTGTAGTGAGCACGGGACCCACGTCTGGGCATACCCTTCCCACTTAGGGCGACATATGCAAAAGAAACAATTGATGGACGGTATGCTGGACAATGCAAACATTCACCCCCAGTCACAACGATCCCGGTTTAATCCATCATTCTTTTGCTCACCACACCACCCCAGTTTGGACCCAGCCATTTGCAAATCAGTCTTGACCCTGTTCCTTGTGGGAACAGTCCAGCCCGAACTGCCAAGCCAGGTCCTCCCTGGACCAGAAACAAGCATCCTGGGACCGGTTTCAGTGCATCACCCTTCCTCAGCCAGGCTAGCTTGAATCCAGTGGTGTAGTGAGCACGGGACCCACGTCTGGGCATACCCTTCCCACTTAGGGCGACATATGCAAAAGAAACAATTGATGGACGGAATGCTGGACAATGCAAACATTCACCCCCATTCACAAGGATCTGGGTTTAATCCATCATTCTTTTGCTCACCACACCACCCCAGTTTGGACCCAGCCATATGCAAATCAGTCTTGACCCTGTTCCTTGTGGGAACAGTCCAGCCCGAACTGCCAAGCCAGGTCCTCCCTGGACCGGAAACAAGCATCCTGGGACCGGTTTCAGGGCATCACCCTTCCTCAGCCAGGCTAGCTTGAATCCAGTGGTGTAGTGAGCACGGGACCCACGTCTGGGCATACCCTTCCCACTTAGGGCGACATATGCAAAAGAAACAATTGATGGACGGAATGCTGGACAATGCAAACATTCACCCCCAGTCACAAGGATCTGGGTTTAATCCATCATTCTTTTGCTCACCACACCACCCCAGTTTGGACCCAGCCATATGCAAATCAGTCTTGACCCTGTTCCTTGTGGGAACAGTCCAGCCCGAACTGCCAAGCCAGATCAGTTGACTGGGGGTGAGTGTTTGATTTGCTCAAGCGCTCCGTCCATCATCCCCTTTGGTATCGCTTTGTTCGCCCTAAGTTGGCAGGGTATGCCCAGACGTGGGTCCCTTGCTCACTTTGCCACTGGATTCAAGCTAGCCTGGCTGATGCCGGCTGAATAGCCAGAAACCGGTCCCAGGATGCTTGTTTCCGGTCCAGGGAAGACATGGCTTGGCAGTTCGGGCTGGACTGTTCCCATGAGGCACAGGGTCAGACTGATTTGCATATGGCCATGTCTGAACTGGGGTGGTGGAGTGAGCTAAAGAATGATGATGGATTAAACCCCGATCAGTTGACTGGGGGTGAGTGTTTGATTTGCTCAAGCGCTCCGTCCATCATCCCCTTTGGTATCGCTTTGTTCGCCCTAAGTTGGCAGGGTATGCCCAGACGTGGGTCCCTTGCTCACTTTGCCACTGGATTCAAGCTAGCCTGGCTGATGATGGCTGAATAGCCAGAAACCGGTCCCAGGATGCTTGTTTCCGGTCCAGGGAAGACATGGCTTGGCAGTTCGGGCTGGACTGTTCCCATGAGGCACAGGGTCAGACTGATTTGCATATGGCCATGTCTGAACTGGGGTGGTGGAGTGAGCTAAAGAATGATGATGGATTAAACCCAGATCAGTTGACTGGGGGTGAGTTTTGATTTGCTCAAGCGCTCCGTCCATCATCCCCTTTGGTATCGCTTTGTTCGCCCTAAGTTGGCAGTGTATGCCCAGACGTGGGTCCCTTGCTCACTTTGCCACTGGATTCAAGCTAGCCTGGCTGATGACGGCTGAATAGCCAGAAACCGGTCCCAGGATGCTTGTTTCCGGTCCAGAGAAGACATGGCTTGGCAGTTCGGGCTGGACTGTTCCCATGAGGCACAGGGTCAGACTGATTTGCATATGGCCATGTCTGAACTGGGGTGGTGGAGTGAGCTAAAGAATGATGATGGATTAAACCCAGATCAGTTGACTGGGGGTGAGTGTTTGATTTGCTCAAGCGCTCCGTCCATCATCCCCTTTGGTATCGCTTTGTTCGCCCTAAGTTGGCAGGGTATGCCCAGACGTGGGTCCCTTGCTCACTTTGCCACTGGATTCAAGCTAGCCTGGCTAATGACGGCTGAATAGCCAGAAACCGGTCCCAGGATGCTTGTTTCCGGTCCAGGGAAGACATGGCTTGGCAGTTCGGGCTGGACTGGTCCCATGAGGCACAGGGTCAGACTGATTTGCATATGGCCATGTCTGAACTGGGGTGGTGGAGTGAGCTAAAGAATGATGATGTATTAAACCCAGATCAGTTGACTGGGGGTGAGTGTTTGATTTGCTCAAGCGCTCCGTCCATCATCCCCTTTGGTATCGTCTTATTTAACATTGGCATTCTTTCAGGAACCCTCTTGTTGAATTGACTTATTTTTTAAACATTTTCCATTTTCCTTGCAGAAATAACCAATTCAACTGATTTTTCCATTAGCGAATAGATAATATTGTGCTGTCATCTGTGCTGATCTTTGCTCAACAGAGGATGGTGACTGAAGAACAAATTCGAAATATTAAGGTCCAACTGATACAGAGACGTCCGGTCTCCAACACTGTTTATGAAGCAGCTGTCTTGGTCAGATTGTATTGCCTTAATGTAACCAGTCTCTAAAGCTGGATGCAGACTAGGTACAAAATGTACGCTTTTCGGCCTCGACACTCAAGTTTATTATGTACATATTCAGCAGGTTTTATGTCGAGTAAAGTTGGCAACATAACATACTCGAAAAAATATCACAAGATGGCACTATTGTCCAAGATTTCACACTGTCACTGCCTTTAGGCACGCTTACTCGTGAAGTGTAACCCACATCCAGTCAAATGTGAATCCTCTCTCACAAAACTATTTCATTAATTGAAGATCCCGTAAGTTCGCAGCTTATTTCCCATGTTCACAGTTTATTTTCCTTTGATGGGAAAACCATATGCGCAGGATGCCTAGGATAATGAACTTGAAAGTAAACTGTCTTAAGGCTGTAGAGATAGCGCACCACAAACTTGACAAAATGGACTTTGTTTACTCTTTCTTCAAAATTCTACTATGCGCAGACGGCATCCTCACAGGGATAAGCACGAGTCTGTTTAATGCATGTGCTCGCTTACCTTAACATCAGAGTCGTGTCTGCCTCACGCTTCAGGTTCAGAGACGGGCCGTAACTTACAGTGTTATTGGATATATGTGCAGGCAGACCCCTTTCTCTCAGGCTCTCCGGCGTTGCGATCTCGTGCTGAAATCTTGTTTGACGGTTTCCTCTTATGACTCGGCGGTAATGCGGAAAAAACTACACAAATAAGGCCGCTTTACATCGCGATGACGTACTGAAAGTTCTTCTCCGGCAAGACGCTGGTCCTCCTGACACGCGCTGTATATTCTTAATTATGGCGCTGGGACCAGGCAACATGGAGAAACGCTGGAAGGTCATGACGTGACATAGGACACGCTGCCTCTCCGCTAGCACCAACGGAGATTCTACCACGTCATCAGAGCAGGGATGACAGCGCAGCATAAGGATCACTCTGCCCAACAATGGGAAGGCAGACTGAGTAGATCCTTTACACACGAGACAGGCAGAGCAGAACAGGATTGCTCACCTGCGACTTGGCGGAGACGTCTCTTGGCATAAGACAGCCAACTCCTCATGAAGCAGTGTCAAAGTCATCCAGGTCACAGTGAGGAGGAACCGCAGTGAAACAGGTAAGGTTGCGCGAGCTTTGTGTGAGCTTTTAAATATGTGGCAGCGGTTCAACTGCCAAGGTGTAGCCGTATCCAGATTAAGCTACTAACGGGCCAAAAACAAAGTACTCACAGTCACTGAATCCCGCCAGTAATCCAAAGCTCCAAAATGCAATCTCAGCGCCTGCCTTGACACGCCGGAAATAGACATCAGTAGACAGCCAGCCAGCCACCACGCACAGCAGAGCAGTTGGTGCTCCTCTCGGTTGGCGATAACACACTGGCGATAAACACATTCAGGTCCACTCACCACCGAGCACCGGCATAAACAGCTTGAGCACCATTAGATCAGAGTTACTGCTCACCATGAGTTTTGGTTCACTCACGGTCCAAACGGTTCACTCGTGTCTGAGGAGTGCCAGTTTTCCCCAACACATGCTGCTGCCAAACACCAGTAGCTACAGCCTATCGCACGACTGTAGAAGAGACAGCAGGGCAGTGAAACCACTTCCAAGATAAGATGGCAGGAATCCTCACAGCAACTGTTAGCAAAACCAGACTAGAGGGTGAAACGCCCAGGGTGTAGGCTGTCCAGATGGATAGGACTCTGGTGGGGCTGACCAGGGCGTTTCTGCTTAGTTTACTTTACTTAAAGATTCAATCTCTTGGTTCCTTAGTTCCTTAGTGCAGAGCCTTCCTTACTTCAATGCGTAGGTTCATCAAGATCGTCGCCAAAATGTTGTAAAGGAAGATGCAACGTCCAGCTGTATAGGTAGAATAATCCTTTATTGTAGCTTGGTTCCAGGATAGGTTAGTAGGAGGAGATAGGAGGTACAGATGCAGCCCCACCAGGAGCAAGCTCCTAGCTGCTCAGCCTGAGATGACCAACTGACACTCTAAGCACAGAGAGGCACTCAGACATTCTATGATGTCATGATACATTCCAATAGAGCAGTGCAGTGGGGAATAACAGAGTAGTAGTTTACTACAGTTACATTCAGTCTTGTGATATTTTTGGTTTCCAATAAGTAGATTTTTAATTTTATGTCACGTCATTTTCAAATGCTTCATACAAGAGATGTTTTCACTACGGAATGCAGAGAAGGGTAAAGAGCACAAGTGATAGAGCGAGTGAGTGAGAAGGCTTGTTGAGGAATGAGAGAACGAAATAAAGACAGAGTGAGTGAACAGCAGGTAGGCATAGAAGAGGAGACTGGCAGAGAAGGCGACCTGCTTTTCCCTACTCTTGACCTCCCTGCCATCCCCAAATGACAACAAACATACCTTCTATGCAACATTGGTATGCAGAACTTCACCCCTCAGCAAGTGAGGGTGAGTCCCAGGCCAGGGACTAGAGAGCAAAAGACTGCCTGTGCTCAGACATTCCCTGCTAAGGACAGTTGATCTGGAACAAGGCCTACTCTCTTGTATCCAGCAAGGATCTAGCAATCCTGCATGAATCTGCCAGGCACATTGACAGCATAAATTTGCATAAACTGCCCTACCTTCTGCCTTCCTCTTTCCTGTGCTGTAGTTGTTTGAGTAGAGAGAGAGGTCGCAGACAAGGCAATTTTGTGAGTCGGATAAAGGACTCTAAATAGCTGGTGAGAGGTATGTGGTGTTCTATAAGCATGAAAACAGTATATCCGTGAAATTAAGTGCTTTCATATGTGATCTTCTGTGTTTATTGTCCTGTGCATCAGATTGCACCTTGTGTTAGAAGGTTTAAATGATTTCAGGCTTGCATGGGCACAGACATTTCTGAGTGACTTTTATACATTTCTCAAGATGCTGCACTGTCAGGATAGCCGAGTGGTCTAAGGCGCAGTGTTTAAGCCGCAGTCTTCTCTGGAGACGTGGGTTCAAATCCCACTTCTGACATGACTTTTGGAGATATAATCTCCTTTATCAGGTTAACATCTGATGGAAGTTGCATCTGTTGGTCTTCAACTGGGACGTTATTCCGTCCTTGTCTAGTAAAGAGAGCAGGCATTTCTCATATATTTTGGTTGTATAAAGTCTTGCTGACAAAGAGCAAGCTTTACCAAATGAGCATAGGACCCATGTAAGAGGTCATCTGGAAGACTCATGCTCTTGCATGCCCTGGCCAGACGGGCCATGCAAATTTGGAAGAATGCCAAGCGTCTGGTAGACAGCTGGACTCCAGCACACTTACAGCAATTTCCTCAGGGCTGTGATCAGGGGCTGCTTAGATATGCATACTCCACCCTATGTTGTGGCTTTGAGATCCCTTGTTGAAATTGCTTTAGCCAGCCAAGAGGTGGCTGTTGACTCAATTTCAAAGCGGCTATGGGCCGTTCAAGTGGCTGTTGAATAGCACTTTCTCTTTGTACGCCTTAAAGGTCTAAAGAGTTCTTCATAGGTACTGCTCTGTATAGATTGTTCAAAGATCAGTTGGAAGAGCTTATAATAGGAGAAATAAATTGAGGGCATGCCTTTTCAGTATCCCACCTGCATGGCTGTCTGGCCTGTGAAAGGTTCTGCAAAGGCAAGTCAGGATGGCCGAGAGGTCTAATGCGCTGCGTTTAGGTCGCAGTCTCCTCTGGAGGCATGGGTTTGAATCCCACTTCTGACATTCCTGTGTTTACTCTAATTTTTTTCTTGAGAGATAGAAATCTGATGAATTCCCTCACAGGGGCTTATATGATTGTCTTCTTGGAAGAGTGCAGTGGGTTTTCAGCTTGCTCTAGCCGCTCATGGCCTAAACTCTGGGCGTTTTTAGGTTCGCAATATCTATCTCACCCTTTAGATAAACAAGCAGCATATGGTCAGGATGGCCGAGTGGTCTAAGGCGCTGCGTTAAGGCCGCAGTCTCTCCTGGAGGCGTGGGTTCGAATTCCACTTCTGACAAACCTTTAAGGCCATTTTCACACGGAGATCCTTTAGTATCTCAGCTTTAAAATTGGCAATTTATATAATATCTGAATAAGTACCAAACTTCAGTTTCAACTGCAAATTCATTTGCCCATTTTCAAGCTCGTATGATATTCTTCTAGCACTCGTGGTGTTTTATGTGTTTTTTGAGGGGGTACTTAAAAATCCCTTTTATTAAAGAAATAGGTTACATTCAGTCTTGTGATATTTTTGGTTTCCAATAAGTAGATTTTTAATTTTATGTCACGTCATTTTCAAATGCTTCATACAAGAGATGTTTTCACTACGGAATGCAGAGCAAGGGGAAAGAGCACAAGTGATAGAGCGAGTGAGTGAGAAGGCTTGTTGAGGAATGAGAGAACGAAATAAAGACAGAGTGAGTGAACAGCAGGTAGGCATAGAAGAGGAGACTGGCAGAGAAGGCGACCTGCTTTTCCCTACTCTTGACCTCACTCCCATCCCCAAACGACAACAAACATACCTTCTATGCAACATTGGTATGCAGAACTTCACCCCTCAGCAAGTGAGGGTGAGTCCCAGGCCAGGGACTAGAGAGCAAAAGACTGCCTGTGCTCAGACATTCCCTGCTAAGGACAGTTGATCTGGAACAAGGCCTACTCTCTTGTATCCAGCAAGGATCTAGCAATCCTGCATGAATCTGCAAGGCACATTGACAGCATAAATTTGCATAAACTGCCCTACCTTCTGCCTTCCTCTTTCCTGTGCTGTAGTTGTTTGAGTAGAGAGAGAGGTCGCAGGCAAGGCAATTTTGTGAGTTGGATACAGGACCCTAAATAGCTGGTGAGAGGTATGTGGTGTTCTAAAAGCATGAAAACAGTATTCCCGTGAAATTAAGTGCTTTCATATGTGATCTTCTGTGTTTATTGTCCTGTGCATCAGATTGCACCTTGTGTTAGAAGGTTTAAATGATTTCAGGCTTGAATGGGCGCAGACGTTTCTGAGTGACTTTTATACATTTCTCAAGACGCTGCACTGTCAGGATGGCCGAGTGGTCTAAGGCGCTGTGTTTAGCCCACAGTCTCCTCTGGAGACGTGGGTTCGAATCCCACTTCTGACATGACTTTTGGAGATATAATCTCCTTTATCAGGTTAACATCTGATGGAAGTTGCATCTGTTGGTCTTCAACTGGGACGTTATTCCGTCCTCGTCTAGTCAAGAGAGCAGGCATTTCTCATATATTTTGGTTGTATAAAGTCTTGCTGACAAAGAGCAAGCCTTACCAAATGAGCATAGGACCCATGTAAGAGGTCATCGGGAAGAGTCATGCTCTTGCAAGCCCATGCCAGAAGGGCCATGCAAATTTGGAAGAATGCCAAGCATCTGGTAGACAGCTGGACTCCAGCACACTTACAGCAATTTCCTCAGGGCTGTGATCAGGGGCTGCTTAGATTTGCATACTCCACCCTATGTTGTGGCTTTGAGATCCCTTGTTGAAATTGCTTCAGCCAGCCAAGAGGTGGCTGTTGACTCAATTTCAAAGCGGCTTTGGGCCGTTCAAGTGGCTGGTGAATAGCACTTTCTCTTTGTACGCCTGAAAGTTCTAAAGAGTTCTTCATAGGTACTGCTCTGTATAGATTGTTCAAAGATCAGTTGGAAGTGCTTATAATAGGATAAATAAATTGAGGGCATTCCTTTTCAGTACCCCACCTGCATGGCTGTCTGGCCTGTGGAAGGTGCTGCAAAGGCAAGTCAGGATGGCCGAGTGGTCTAAGGCGCTGTGTTCAGGTCGCAGTCTCCTCTGGAGGTGTGGGTTCGAATCCTACTTCTGACATTCTTGTGTTTACTCTAATTTTTTTCTTGAGAGATAGAAATCTGATCATTTCCCTCACAGGGGCTTATATGATTGTCTTCTTGGAAGAGTGCAGTGGGTTTTCAGCTTCCTCTAGCCACTCATGGCCTAACCTCTGGGCGTTTTTAGGTGCACAATATCTTTCTCACCCTTTAGATAAACAAGCAGCATGCGGTCAGGATGGCCGAGTGGTCTAAGGTGCTGCTTTAAGGCTGCAGTCTCTCCTGGAGACATGGGTTTGAATCCCACTTCTGACAAACCTTTAAGGCCATTTTCTCTCTGAGATCCTTTAGTATCTCAGCTTTAAAATTGGCAATTTATATATCTGAATAAGTGCCAAACTTCAGTTTCAACTGAAATTCATTTGCCCACTTCCATTTTCAAGCTCGTATGATATTCTTCTAGCACTCTTGGTGTTTTATGTGTTTTTTGAGGGGTACTTAAAAATCCCTTTTATTAAAGAAATGGGTTACATT
>CAWUFW010033638.1:0-12076 GCA_963921515.1 Calotriton arnoldi
CACCCTCGAATCATCGTAGCAGCATATTTTGATCTTGGCTCAACGAAATGAATATTGTATGTATTCTAATACCCACATAGGCTAGGCATTTATTAGGATGAGCCACTGGGGTTTAATAAGTACTAGGAATTGCCGTTGCCAATACCAGCTCACTTGGGCAGTACGGCACGTAATTATTATAAAGTGGAATTCCGGGTGCTCACCCGCTAGGGTGAATCTGCGCCCACTACTGAAAACTAGTTGTTGAACACGTATGAGAGAAATAGTGTGCCCGTAATCAGGCTCAATCGGTGGAAGAGGGCCATATTGGTGATATATGGTTAAGGAGAACAGTGGTCTCAGGGAGGCTTCAAGAGTCCTCGTGTAGCCTGGGCTACTGTAAATGAATGCAGAGTTAATCAAAACAATTACTTTCAATAGTAGTCCAAACAGGACTCATTAAGCAATATATGCCTGGACACAGGGTGCAGAATGACATCACATTTATTAACACCATAAATGGAGTATCATTCAATTTTCAACGTTTAATAGTTCTGGTGCTCACACAAAAAAGTGCAAGTGCGTGAAGTGAAAGTGCTTAGTGACATTTAAAACATTACATCGCATTGACAACAAGCTAAAAAACTCCAAACTATTCAATTACAATGAAGGAGTTTTTGGTTGTAAGGTCGACGGCGTTTCGATCTTAATGATTAAAAGATCATCATCAGGACTGATGTGTGAGCAATTAGAATCTAGTCAATTAGGCGAAAGGAAAATGTCAACACGCGATTGGAACCAGCGAAGCTGAAGTCCCAAGGCGGGTGGATGGAGGATCGGATCAGGGATCAGGGAGGATGTAAATCAGCCGGTTAATGAGGAAGGGAATCGACGGCACCCAAGGGTTATTTTGAACCGGGATGAGTCCGGAGATCAAGGGTTCCACATCCGTCGCGGAGTGAATCCGAGTGCTGAGCGAAGCGGATCTTCGGCTTTCAGAATGCTGGGCGATGTTTAAGACTGAGGGCTCAATCGTGAGTTTGTTAAAAGGCACCAGCACCAGCCCGTGAGTTTGTTCCAACCACTGGGGGTTTATTGATTTTAAACGGAACACTGCAGAATCCACTGTGACAATACTTGTATCCGGACACTACCAATACCAGAATGCAGAGGGATTGTCAGTCACTGCGAGCATACACCCACTGGGGCGGACTTAATAAATGGGTTAAAAGGTGTCTGGATTGCTGCAGTGTTTCTTTCATTTGGCTTGTGATCAAGGTCTAACGTCTGAAACGCGTAGAGCCGCTTGATTTTGGAATATTTACACGATGTTGGTTGTGCTGCAACTACTCACCTGAAGAGGTTTCCTTAAGTGTGAGCGTCCCCACATGAGGCAAACTCCATTTGGATAGATAAAAAAGGGGTGGGAGCACACTGCTTCACCTCCCAGCACAGTTACCAGGATGCAAAGGGGCGAACTGTGCTGGCAGGTGAAGCAGTGTGCTCCCATCCCCCTTCTGTTTAAAAAGGCTCCCTTGAGCCACTGAGCTGACGAGCTCTTGGAGATGCACCTGTGCGCCAGGGAGAGGTACAGAGACCTGAGAGGATTGTGGCAGCTTTCTCAGCAAACCCCAGATGAATTTCGTTTTTCTCTACTGATGAAGGATAAAATCCAGAAACACATGTGTCTAGAGATTAACAGCACTAACCTGCACCAACTTTGGTGAAACACTCTGCAAAATTTCAAGTAAACATTTAAATTGAACTGCATTTACCAGGATGCAAAGGGGCGAACTGTGCTGGGAGGGGAAGCAGTGTGCTCCCATCCCCCTTCTGTTTAAAAAGGCTCCCTTGAGCCACTGAGCTGACGAGCTCTTGGAGATGCACCTGTGCGCCAGGGAGAGGTACAGAGACCTGAGAGGATTGTGGCAGCTTTCTCAGCAAACCCCAGATGAATTTCGTTTTTTCTCTACTGATGAAGGATAAAATCCAGAAACTTGTATCCGGACACTATCAATACCAGAATGCAGAGTGTTAGAAATGGGATTTTTGGTAGGCTTGGGCGTGGGCCAAAGCCAGGCAAAAACCACCACCCTAGTCAGGATAAGGGAGTTACACTCCTAAAATAACCCCTGCTCACCCCCTTCGTAGCTTGGCACGAGCAGTCAGGCTTATCTTAGAGGCAGTGTGTAAAGCATTTGCACATAACCAACAGTAATACAGTGTACGCACTACAAAAGGACACCACACCAGTTTAGAAAAATATCCAATATTTTTATATAATTAAAACAAGACCAAAAACGATAAAGAGACCACAATACTATACTTAAAAGTTCACAATTCAAAAATATGCTGATTAAAAAGAGTTCCTTGTGTGGATAGCGCCGTCCGGGCTACCACGGCGTCGTGAACACACAAATCCAAAACAGTTCTGGCTGACCGCGGGGTTGCAGGCCAGCTACGGTGTCGGGAAGACCCGCAAACAGTACCTTTCAGAGATGCAGGGCGATGGGGCCCTCGAAGTCACACGCGTTGCAGGTCGATCTCCTCTCTGATGGAGTCAGGAGCGCTGGCGTCGGCAGGCGTCGGGTGCTGCGGTGCGAAGTGCAGCGGTGCGGCGTGCGGTGCCCTCAGGTCGCGGTGCGAGCAGCGGCTCGGTGGCGGCGTCAGATGGCGTCGTCGGTGAGACCAGGGTCGCGGTGCGAGATGAAGGCGGTGCTCGTCACGGTGCTGGCAGATCACGGTGCAAGCAGCGGCGTCGTCGTTGCTGAAGCGCTGTCGTCGGCTGACGAACTGGAGTCGATGGCGCCGGTGTCGGTAGGCCAAGGCTGCGGTGTGGAATGAGGGCGGTGCGTCGTGTAACTTACGAGCGGTGCCCCCGAACCACAGTGCCAGCAGTGGCGTCGATCTCGGCGGGAAGTGGCGGCGTCAGGCAGGCCAAGGCATCCTCATGAAGCCAGGTGGTGCGGAGTGCGGTGCCCACAGGTCGCGGTGCGAGCAGCGGCGTTGTGGCGGCGTCAACAGGCGTCGTCGGTGAGACCAGGGTCGCGGTGCGGTGTTGTGGCGGTGCCCTCTGCGGTGCCAAAGCTTCGGCGTGAAGTGAGGCGGTGCGAAGTGCGGTGCCCACAGGTCGCCGTGCAAGCAGCGGCTCGGTGGCGGCATCAACAGGCGTCGTCGGTGAGACCAGGGTTGCGTTGCGGCGGTGCCCTCTGCGTTGCCTTCAGGACACGGAGTCGGCAGTGGCGTCGTAGACGTCGTCGAGTTGGTGTTCTTCGGGTTGCAGCACAAAACACACAGTCCCCAGTGCTGCGGGTCGAAGAACTTGAAGTCTTTGCTGTTCCTGAGACTTCGTGAACAGGGGGCAAGCTCTACCTCAAGCCCTTGGAGAGACTCACAAATTTAGGTTGCAGAAAGTCCAGTCCAGGCCTTTCACTGCCCAAGACAAAAGCAGCCACTGCAGGTCAGCCCAGCAAAGCACCCAGCAAAGCAGTCGTTCCTTTTTGCAGCTTCTCCGGCTCTTCTTCTTGGCAGTCTTCTTGTCCAGATGAGTTCTAAAGTTCAGGGGTCTGGGACCCAGCATTTATGTCCAACAATCCTTTGATCTCTTAGGCAGAGAGGGCCTGTGCCTGGTCAGGACCAGTTCTGCCTTCTCTGGGGTGAATTCCTGGCAGGAGGTGGAGACGGCATTTGTCAGAGGCAGAGCAGGCCCTTTCAGGTGCAAGGAAATCTCCTCCCCCTTCCCCCATCGTAACCCAGGTCTCTTCAGCCCTTTCCTGACCTACCTAGACCATCTGGCGCCCCTCCTGCTCCCCCAGCCTTCTGTCATCCAAAACCCAGACAGGCAATCCACATTCCAGCAGAGGCACACGGGATGACTGAGCAAGAAAATACCTACTTTCTAAAAGTGGTATTTTCAAACACAGAATGTAAAAATCACCTTCACTAAAAGATGCATCTTTAGATTCTGAGTTCAGGCATACTAAATTCTATTTTCTTACCGAATTCCCTGGGCCAGTTATGTTTATAAGATGTTATAAACAAACCTCCCATTCTATCCTATGGGGAACTGGTAGCCTTGCAATAGTGAAAAACGAAATTGGCTGTAATTCACTATCAGGACATGCCACACACACCAGGGCATGTCCCACCTTTCACATACACTGCACCCTGCCCACAGGGGTACCTTGGGCCTACCTGAGGGGTGTCTGACATGTAAGAAAAGGGAAGGTTAGGGACCGGCCAGTGTGTGCACTGGCCAAGTCGACATGGCAGTTACAAACTGCGCGCAGACTTCTGCAATGGCAGGTCTGAGTTACCGTTTTCAGGGCTACTCACGGGGGTGGCACAACCAGTGCTGCAGGCCCCCGATTAGCATTTGATTCAACAGCCCTGGCACACGCAGTGCACTTTACTAGGGGCTAACAGGTAAATCAAATATCCAATCATGGAAACACCCATCCATAACACAATTTACACAGAGAGCATATGCACTTTAGCCCTGATTAGCAGTGGTAAAGTGCCCAGAGTCTTAAAACCAACACACACAGGGTCAAAAACAGGAGGCCAAAAAGCAAAAAGTCTGGGGGTAAACCCGCTGAAAAAGCCAAGTCTAACACAGAGGGATTGTCATTCACTGCGAGCATACGCCCACTGGGGCAGACTTAATAAATGGGCTAAAAGGTGTCTGGATTGCTGCAGTGTTTCTTTCATTTGGCTTGTGATCAAGGACTAATGTCTGAAATGCGTAGAGCTGCTTGATTTGGGAATATTTACACGATGTTGGTTGTGCTGCAAGTACTCACCTGAAGAGGTTTCCTTAAGTGTGAGCGTCCCCACATGAGGCAAACTCACTTTGGATGGATGCTAGCGCCGTTGTCCGACCGCGCGGATGCACTGCCGCTGAGCGAAGCGGATCTTCGGCATTCAGAGTGCTGGGCGCTGTTTAAGACTGAGGGCTCAATCGTGAGTTTGTTATAAGGCACCATCACCAGCCCGTGAGTTTGTTCCACCCACTGAGGGTTTATTGATTTTAAACAAAACACTGCAGAATCCACTGTGACAATACTTGTATCCGGACACTACCAATACCAGAATGCAGAGGGATTGTCATTCACTGCGAGCATACGCCCACTGGGGCGGACTTAATAAATGGGTTAAAAGGTGTCTGGATTGCTGCAGTGTGTCTTTTATTTGGCTCGTGATCAAGGACTAACGTCTGAAACGCGTAGAGCCGCTTGATTTTGGAATATTTACACGATGTTGGTTGTGCTGCAACTACTCACCTGAAGAGGTTTCCTTAAGTGTGAGCGTCCCCACATGAGGCAAACTCAATTTGGATGGATGTTAGCGGCCGTTGTCCGACCGCGGGGATGCACTGCCCCTGAGCGAAGCGGATCTTCGGCGTTCAGAGTGCTGGGCGTGGTTTAAGACTGAGGGCTCAATCGTGAGTTTGTTAAAAGGCACCATCACCAGCCCGTGAGTTTGTTCCACCCACTGGGGGTTTATTGATTTTAAACGGAACACTGCAGAATCCACTGTGACAATACTTGTATCCGGACACTAGCAATACCAGAATGCAGAGGGATTGTCATTCACTGCGAGCATACGCCCACTGGGGCGGAGTTAATAAATGGGTTAAAAGGTGTCTGGATTGCTGCAGTGTTTCTTTCATTTGGCTCGTGATCAAGGACTAACGTCTGAAACGCGTAGAGCCGCTTGATTTTGGAATATTTACACGACGTTGGTTGTGCTGCAACTACTCACCTGAAGAGGTTTCCTTAAGTGTGAGCCTCCCCACATGAGGCAAACTCAATTTGGATGGATATATATATATATATTCACTGAAAAAACCATAGGTTTCAGACACGTTATAGTTAGAAATTAGCATTTAAAAAACCTTTGAAATTCACTGAAAAAACCATAGGTTTTAGGGACAGTTATAGTTAGTTGGACATTGCACTCGTACAAAACCCGTGAAATTCCCCCGTTATAGTTAGTTCAGCTAACTATAACTCTCGCCCGCAATGCACTGCTGATGACGTCACATATTACATCACTCATGACATGGTCAGTGACATCACTGATGACATCACTGATGACATCTCAAATGACATCACTGATGACATCATCCACGTGATAATCTGATGCAGCTCCTCACACCCTAATATAACCTTTGATACACCCAATCTAAATTACAGAGTGCCATTCGCAAAACCATAGACACTCCAACACCAATAACTACATACCCACTCACTGATTCTTAGGTCTACACACACACATCCACTCACTCACCCGTACAGTCACTCATACTTATGGTCACTCAGTACAGGACTATCATATGCACTCTTACTCCTATATAGACACTCAAACACCGCCACTCATCCATAGAGGTACTCACACACCTAGTCAGTCATGCAAATAATTAAACACACTGCCATTTACTCACCTATACAGTTATACACACACCTGCTCACTTAATCATACAAATACTAGCACATTGTTACGCTCTTATACAATCACTGATACAAGCACACACTCATCCATACAGCCACTATCACAATCACTCACTCTCGCTTATAGCTATTTATATACTCCAATACACATATATACTGCCTTTCACATATGTAGTTACTCACACATGTACCACTGGGACATACATTCACTCACTAACACACTCTTACACACACTTACCCACCCATACAGTCTATCACAGATGCACTCTTGAAACCATCCACCCAGTGAATCACCCACTCACACATCTATGCACAGTCGCACACACCCCATCCACACAAACACTCAGGCACCCATACAGATACTCATAGAACCAATCAATAACCCATATAGACACTCATGTAGCTATTCGCAAATCCATGCATCCACTTACACACCAACAGACGGATACAGACATTCACACAGTTTAGTCACTAACCCATGCATTCAGTAAGATACGTTTAATCACTCACTTGTAGAGTCAGTCACGCACGTACTAAATCATCCATTCAGACACTTATACACCCACTCATTCTTCAATACGCCTTTCCCTATATATATTAAACATATTTAAACTTTACAGAAACACACAGTCACTGGATGATGTCATCAGTGATGTCATTTGAGATGTCATCAGTGATGTCATCAGTGATGTCACTGACTATGTCATGAGTGATGTAATATGTGACGTCATCAGCAGTGCATTGCGGGGCGCGAGTTATAGTTAGCTGAACTAACTATAACGGGGAATTTCACGGGTTTTGTACGAGTGCAATGTCCAAGTAACTATAACTGTCCCTAAAACCTATGGTTTTTTCAGTGAATTTCAAAGGTTTTTTAAATGCTAATTTGTAACTATAACGTGTCTGAAACCTATGGTTTTTTCAGTGAATTTCAAAGGTTTTTTAAATGCTAATTTGTAACTATAACGTGTCTGAAACCTATGGTTTTTTCAGTGAATTTCAAAGGTTTTTTAAATGCTAATTTCTAACTATAACGTGCCTGAAACCTACGGTTTTTTCAGTGAATTTCAAAGGTTTTGTAAATGACAATTTTTAAATGTATTAATTGTTATATTAATTTTTTCATACTGATTTACTACATTTTTAGAAACAATTTTTTTTACATATTTTATTTTTTAAATTAGATTGTAATTACATTATACATTACATTACAAAAATACTTTCTCAGAATGAATTACTTTAGTTTAAATACTTTGCAGATAGGCAATAGACTTTTAAGTACAGTAGTTACAGTTGTTGCAATGGGCAACACATTTTCAAACACAATGCAACATTCAGCTCAATGTGAATTTCTAGTTAAATGCAATTAGTTACTTTATGGATTACTTTTGTAACCACAGGACTGGATCCTAGATTCAGTCCTGGTACATCTCCTGTAAACAGTTGAGTAAAAGCGTTTTGGTTACAGTCGTGATTTTTAAGGAATATTATTGTATTTTAAAAGTTGACACTTAGAAACTTTTTCTCATAGAATCACCAATGTTATCCTATGGAAGGAAATTCACTTAGCAGGTAAAAACTGTTATCGTTACTTTTTCTTACTCAGTGTTAGATCCTGGATCCAGCACTGGTGCATCTCCTGTAAACAGTTGAAAGAATGCGTTTAAGTCATACAGGCGATTTTTAAGGAATATTTGTAGTTTGTGAAAATCAACACTTTGAAACTTTTTGCTGAAAACCAGTCAATCTTAGCCTATGAAGGAAATTCAAGTTACCGGTAAGTACGGTTAAAATTACTTTTGAGGATCAGTACTGGGCTGAAAGATGCAGCACTGAGGTCTCTCCTGATAACAGGTGAGTAAATCGGAATTCGTATTTCGGCTGATTTTAGAGGAATATTTTAAAGTTCCAAAACTCCACACTTAGAAGAATTTCCAAGTGAAACCAGTCAATGTTAGCCTATGGAAGGAAATTCAAGTTACTGGTAAGTACGGTTAAAATTACTTTTCAGGACCAGTACTGGGCTGAAAGATGCAGCACTGAGGTCTCTCCTGATAACAGGTGAGTAAATCAGAATTCGGATTTCGGCTGATTTTAGAGGAATATTTGTATGTTTCAAAAATCAACACTTAGAAACTTTTTCAGCAAAAAGCAGGCAATGATATCCTATGGAAGGAAATTCAAGTTACTGGTAAGTACGGTTAAAATTACTTTTGAGGATCAGTACTGGGCTGAAAGATGCAGCACTGAGGTCTCTCCTGATAACAGGTGAGTAAATCGGAATTCGTATTTCGGCTGATTTTAGAGGAATATTTTAAAGTTCCAAAACTCCACACTTAGAAGAATTTCCAAGTGAAACCAGTCAATGTTAGCCTATGAAGGAAATTCAAGTTACCGGTAAGTACGGTTAAAATTACTTTTCAGGATCAGTACTGGGCTGAAAGATGCAGCACTGAGGTCTCTCCTGATAACAGGTGAGTAAATCGGAATTCGTATTTCGGCTGATTTTAGAGGAATATTTTAAAGTTCCAAAACTCCACACTTAGAAGAATTTCCAAGTGAAACCAGTCAATGTTAGCCTATGGAAGGAAATTCAAGTTACTGGTAAGTACGGTTAAAATTACTTTTCAGGACCAGTACTGGGCTGAAAGATACAGCACTGAGGTCTCTCCTTATAACAGGTGAGTAAATCGGAATTCGTATTTCGGCTGATTTTACAGGAATATTTGTATGTTTCAAAAATCAACACTTAGAAACTTTTTCAGCAAAAAGCAGGCAATGATATCCTATGGAAGGAAATTCAAGTTACTGGTAAGTACGGTTAAAATTACTTTTGAGGATCAGTACTGGGCTGAAAGATGCAGCACTGAGGTCTCTCCTGATAACAGGTGAGTAAATCGGAATTCGTATTTCGGCTGATTTTAGAGGAATATTTTAAAGTTCCAAAACTCCACACTTAGAAGAATTTCCAAGTGAAACCAGTCAATGTTAGCCTATGAAGGAAATTCAAGTTACCGGTAAGTACGGTTAAAATTACTTTTCAGGACCAGTACTGGGCTGAAAGATGCAGCACTGAGGTCTCTCCTGATAACAGGTGAGTAAATCGGAATTCGTATTTCGGCTGATTTTAGAGGAATATTTTAAAGTTCCAAAACTCCACACTTAGAAGAATTTCCAAGTGAAACCAGTCAATGTTAGCCTATGGAAGGAAATTCAAGTTACTGGTAAGTATGGTTAGAATTACTTTTCAGGACCAGTACTGGGCTGAAAGATACAGCACTGAGGTCTCTCCTGATAACAGGTGAGTAAATCGGAATTCGTATTTCGGCTGATTTTAGAGGAATATTTGCACAATGGTGAAGGGAGGGGGCGGGGCATGAGGTGACATCTGTGCAAACGCGCCCCGTGGCGCGTTTTAAGTTGGGGGATTAAGTCCCCTTGAATCCTGAGGGTCCCTAGGGGCCAACTAGCCCACCAGGAACCTCCAATATGCGCCAGGGGGCTGCGTTGCAGAGACGTGTAGAGAGGCCACACCCCTTTTTACACCTCTCTGCAACGCAGCTCTGTGGCGCTTTCTGGATGTACCTGTTGGGCTAGTTGGCCCCCAGGGACCCTCAGGATTGAAGGGGATTTAATTCCCCATCTTAAAACGCGCCACGGGGCCTGTTTGCACACATGTCACCTGAAGCCCCGCCCTCCCTTCACCACTGTGCAACGCGCCCCGTGGCGCGTTTTAGGTTGGGGGATTAAGTCCCCTTGAATCCTGAGGGTCCCCGGAGTCCAACTAGCCCACCATATACCTCCAAAAGCGCCACAGAGCTGCGTTGCAGAGAGGTGTAAAAGGGGTGTGGCCTCTCTACACGTCTCTGCAACGCAGCCCCCTGGCGCATATTGGAGGTTCCTGGTGGGCTAGTTGGCTCCCAGGGACCCCCAGTATTCAAGGGGAATTGTTCCCCTCTGCAAACACGCCAGGGCGCGTTTGCAGAGTGGTGAAGGAAGGGGGCGGCCTGCGGGCCCGATCGTTTAAAAAAAAAAAAATGTTGTCCCCTGAAGGGGGCTGTGTGGCCCCCTTCCTTTTTCCTGTTTTTATGCCCTGGGGACCCCATCCCCCAGGGCCTTACCTTTTTTTTTAATTTTTAATTAAAAAAAACGGGAAGGAGGCCGCGTGGCCCCCTTCCCTGGGCCTGTATTGGCCCCGGGGACCCCATCCCCCGGGGCATGGCCTTTTATTTTTATTCTTTGGAGGGGGGCTGTGTGGCCCCCTCCTCTGGCCATTTAAGGCCCCGGGGACCCCATCCCCCGGGGCCGGCCTTTCCATTTTTTTTAATTTTTTTAATTTTTCTTTTTTGGGGAGGGGGCCGCGTGGCCCACCTCCTGGGCCACTACTTGCCCCGGGGACCCCATCCCCTGGGGCTGGCCCTCTCCGTTGGGGACTGTGGGGGTCCCCAATCCCCCACAGTCCCGCCGGCTCCCACATCCCTTGGGAGCCGGCATTGCTGTTCCACATGGGGAGCAGCTAACATGCTGCTCCCCATGTGGAAAGCAATCGGCTTTGGATATTGGAAGAGAGAGCAGGCTTCCTGCTCTCTCTTCCAATATCCAAAGCAGTTTGCTATGGCAGGACGGGGCCGCGAGGCTCCCGTCCCTGCCATAGCAAGCTACAGTGTCCCGGGGTAGGCACCCGGGACACTGCAGGAGCCGGCCCTGGGGGTGGTGGTCCCCAGGGCCATTAAGGGCTCCAGGAGGAGGCCGCGCGGCCCCCTCCCTACATCAGCACAGCCCCGGGGAGGTGGTGGTCCCCGGGGCTTCGGGGGTCCAAAACGGACCCCCATTTTAATTTGTTAGTGCCCCGGGGAGGTGGCGGTCCCTGGGGCATGTGGGGGGCTGGAGCCCCCCCACACAGGTTGTTAAATTAATTTAAAAAAAGCCCCGGGGAGGTGGTGGTCCCCGGGGCTGCGGGAGGGCTCAGAGCCCTCCCGCACCATTTTTAAAAAGCCCCGGGGGTGGCGGTCCCCGGGGCTTGGGGGCCCTTGAGGCCCCCACACATTAAATTATCCCCCCACCATGCCCCCGGGACTTGGGCCACCCGAGGCCAGTGCTATCGAGCGCGGGAGACCGCGCTTCGATTTTTTTCGGCAGGATTCGCGCACCCTGAGCGCATCCTGCCGATTATTAAAAAAAAATGCTTTTTTGCCCAGGGGGACCTTGTGGGACCCCTGAGCAGGCCTAGGGGGTTAGGGTGTTTCTACCCTGCCCCCTTTGTGCGTTTGGCGCACTTGTTTCTTTTTTTTCTCGGCGGGATCCGCGCACCCTAAGCGCATCCCGCCGATTTAAAAATATATATATCTTTTTCTGCCCAGGGGGTCCTTGTGGGACCCCTGAGCAGACCTAAGGGTCAGGGTGTTTCTACCCTGCCCCTTTTGCGCTTTGCGCACTTGTTTCTGTCCCTCAGTTCTACCGAGGGACAAAATGGCTGCCAACACTTCTTAATTTGGAGTGTTGACAGCCAATTAGCATGCAGCTCGTGATCGGGAGGGTACGCAGATCCAACGCGCCCATAGATATATATGTGATTTTAATTGTGAATTTCTCAGGAACTACTGAACGGATTTACACCATTTTAGCAAAAGGAGCAATGCGTAACT
>CAWUFW010033639.1:0-12076 GCA_963921515.1 Calotriton arnoldi
AGCATTGCCTGAGTGGTCACTCTGACTAGGTCAGAATCCACTTCAGAACCCAGGGTCAACCCTACTACACCCTTATTCTGCGTACCACCTCCACCAGTAGCTGAGCTAGGGGGCACAGTTGCCTTAGGGGCAGGAGTGGTGGTGGTTTGGTCTTTGGACTTGGTACAATCAGAAGTCCAGTGCCCTTTCTGTTTACAGAATTTGCACCAGGGCTTCTTTTGGCCTTTTCCCTTGTTGGACTGTGACTCCCCACCAGATGCAGATTTTTGGGGCCCTTGTGAAGACTTCTGGTCTTTTGACTTATCCCCACCTTTCTCAGAGCCTTTAGGATCTTGCTTCTTAGTGTCACCCCCTTGGTTCTGGGTTTTCTGCCTCACCCTGGTTCTGACCCATTTGTCTGCCTTCTTTCCCAATTCTTGGGGAGAGGTCAGATCAGAGTCCACCAGGTACTGATGCAACAACTGGTTCTGGCAATTATTTAGGATCTGTTCTTCATCATCAGATTATACAATCCCCTGAAATCAGTAACCCTACTGCCAACCAGCCAACCCTCTAGAGCCTTGGTTGCACAATCAACAAAGTCAGTCCAGTCCTGAGTCTGTGCCTCTGGGCATTCTCTGAACTTCAACCTGTACTGCTCAGTGGTTAAGCCAAACCCATCTATCAGTGCACTCTTCAGGACCTCATAATCATCAAGCATCCTCCTCTCTAACAGTGAGGAGCTTGTCTCTTCCTTTATCTGAAAAGGAGAGCCACAAGATTGCTGCCCACTGCTTTTGGGGGACCTGCTGTACTCTACAGGCCCTCTCCATAGCAGTTATCCACTTGTGGATATCATCCCCACTCTGGTAGGGAGGAACAACCTTGCTCAGGTTCCTATGGTCAGGAATATATTCTCTGCCTCTAGGGACACTGTTGCTACCACCAGGGGTGTTCTAACCCTCTTTTCTAGAAGCTCTCTGGATCTCCAGGGCTTCCTATCCAGTGCCAACTGCTTGGTTCTGAGGGCCACTTTGGCTTCCTCATACTGGAGCAGTTTGCACCTTCTCTCAGAGGAGGTCTCTCTTAAGGAAAAGTATGAGCTCCTCTGCTGGACAAATTCTCTGCCAGAGTGATAAGAGTGGTCAGATTCCCTGGAAGGGATCTGTGCTCTCCTCCTCTCTGTCAGTTCTCTTAGGGAGAATTCCTCTGTCCCTTTCAGGCCCCTTGAAGCTCTGGCCCTTCAATCACAGAGTCTTGGTCATTCTGATTTTCATCATCTGACCCAGATACTATGACTGACCCACCCACTGATTCAGACCCTTTAGCTCCTAGAGCCAATCTAAGGTCATCTGCTGTCAGCAGATCTATCAGGTGTAGTGTTGAGGGGACTCTGTCCTAGCCTCAGGTGTCTGTCAACACACATGGCTCTCAAGTCAGAGAAAGCCATGTCCTTATACTGAGGCTGAGTGGATCCACTGGGTCCACCCTTTAAGGACATTCTAGTGTTGTGCAGTGTTTGTACTACCTACACTAGTTTGTGGCCTACTGATCCTAGCTTGAGCTGTGGAAGGGTGTGCTATCCCTTGGCACACAGCTCTAAGTTCAGTAGAACTTATTGATACTAAGCTTGACTTTATATGTACCTTGAGTACCTATAATGGTTTTCAGTTAGTAATTCAAATAGAGATTTTCTGGTAAAACAATGGCAAGCTGGAATCCCACACGCTGCCCACCAATGAGAAGTTGGCCTGGTATATGCTGTTCACTAATTAAAGTGGACACCTTGCACCAGGGCAAATCGACTCTTATGGTAGATAGGTTTAAGACAACCTTTTAAAGAAAGCTATCCTAGTGGTAGCTGTGGAGAGCAGCCTTCAGGCTAAGTCTTGAAGGAATGTAAAGCAGCTTGTTTTACCATATAATCTCTTGAATCACCAAATGAAAAGACACCACACAGGTATATATATCAAATATATATGTATTTATTTCTAAATAACTCTCTACTAATCTCTTTATGAGATTAGAAGACAAACATATGCACAAATCAACGTTTCACAATAAGTTAAGCACAAAATATGGCTGGGGCCCTAGGGGCGTACCAGACCATATACTAAAAAAGGGACTTAGCAACAACGACTTGCAGGGAGACAAGGCCTAGGGCCTTCAGAAGTGCTGGGGCCTCACGAAACCACCCAAGGCAGGTAAGTAAAGGACCCACGGGGGACGCGTGCAGTGTGGATACACAGGCGCGGATCGCCGTTAACTTCAATGGGGCAAGTCGCGGTTGGAAATTAAGAGTTCTAGGATACTTCGGGAGAACCTACAAGCAAGTCACTTACAGGGTAAGTAGTTCTAGGGCCCACACTCCACAGGAGCACCGTAGTGCTGGAGTTACCTCACCCAGGGAAGCCGGGTGCATAGGTGTCCTTTGGTGTCGGGTCGCGGCGTCGTTTTCAATGGCGAACAAAGAAGACTTGCTGCTTGCGGGAGCTGAAGAAGTGTCCGGTGGAATCCAAGCCTGGATTCTGAAGAAGGATGACCTGAAAGCAGAGGGGACAGTGTTCAAAGTCACTTGGCAGTGACTCGGGGCAAGGAAGATGGATGCCCACCGTCGTCGGTTGATTCAGGTCGGTTGCGGGTGCCTTGACTCTTCAGCCACGAGGTCCAGGAGGCGTCGACGATGACCAGGAGCTGGATTCTGTGTGTCCCACAAAGTCTGCAGCTTACTGCGGTGTCGGCAACTCGATTGGAGCCAACAAGCCTTGGCAACAGCAAGTCTCGGGGAGATGAAGAAAAGTCGATGGCACAGACCAGCAAGGTCTGAGGGACTCACCCAGCGAGGGTAAGTCAGGGCAGGCCTGGAGCAACCAGGGGAGCCCTTTGGTTTCTTTAAGAAGTCTTCTGGGACCCACGAGCCGGCTGGCAAGGGATCGCAAAGACACCTCGGGCGGAATCACTCAACAGGGGCCCACGGTCACTCGGGATGGTGTAGGCCTCTGATCTTCGGAGGGATTCCTGTTGGAGGTCGGGACCACACGTGGTCCAAAGCACAAGTTCGTGGAACGTTGTGAAGGGGTTGCACTTGACAATAGTGCACGGTACCCAGGGGTCGCGGTTCCTCGTCACTCGTGGGGTCCACTTGCCTCAGCTTCACTGGGGACTCACGATGGCCTTGGAGAAGTCAGGAAATCCACTTCTTGGGCTGCAGGGACTTCGGACTCCGGCGGGAGCGGCGTAGTTTGCGACCGTCGTTGTCGTTTTTGGTGCCTGCCAAGCAGGGGAGTCACTCCTTGACTCCAAGGGAGATTCTTCTGTCTTCCAAAGGTAGTGGAACGTCGAAGGGCCAGGATTCTTCTGTAGAGCGTCGTCCAGGGGTTATCTAACTAGCAAGTTCAAGGGTTCCCCCTCTTATACTGAAAAGAGGGATGGATTAGCTCTATGACCCCACCTATGGGAGGGTCAAGGGAGGGGGTGGCTACACCCACTTCCCTTTGTCCAGTTTCGCGCCAGAGCAGGGGCAGGTAGCCCCTGAGCCGGTTTGAACTGGCATATGCACAGAGGAGCCTTCTGCTCCCCCAGTGCAGGACTTCAAAGCACTCTAAGAGTGCACCCACCCAGCCCCAATACACTAAACCCTGTCTGGGAGGTGGTTACACCTCCCTGTGACAGGATGCCTATTGTTGGGCTTCCTCCACTGCGAGTTTCGGTCATCAGCAGGAGGGCAGCCCAGTGTCTGTGACTGGTGGCATCCATTTTGTGATGCCAGGGCTCTTTAGGATTCTACCGCGTTTCCACAGCAGGTACATGTCTTATCCTCTAGAAGGGTGGAATGCTACCCCCGCCGCCAAGATTGGCGGGGGGGTAGTATTCCAAGATGTTTGACACCAAACACGACATGTTTTGATGCAGCCATTCCAAAGTTAGCATTTACCGCGAGGATATAATGCACTTAATAGTATATGGTTTAACCGCATCCACAAACAGCACCAGAGAATAGACTCTGAGAGCTGCAGAGGGGCCCTGCTCAGGCAGAGGCACCCCCTCACATAGAAGCCAAGCACCCTGCCCTCAGGATTGATAGGGCCTGCCTTAGGGGTGACTGATAGGTTTATATGTGTGTGCAGGAGAGATATAGGAAACCTATATCTCAGTGAGGGGTGCTAGCACTCACCTCACCCAGGCTGCAGTAGCAGGCCTGTGGTGTCAGATTTAGACTGCTTCCCAGGGGTGGCATAATACATGCTGCAGCCCCTGGTAGGCCTGTGAAGTACCTATGCCCTTGGCACCTAAGGTACCATATACTAGGGACTCATAAGGCACCACAGTATCCAATCACTAGTGCACCTAGAGTGCACTCCATGTCGCTTAGAGAGAACAGAGAGGCTGGGGCCCTGATTGGCAGGGACCCAGCCAGACTATAGCCAGAAACCAGTGCTAACATCAGAAAAAAAAGTGGGGGCAACATAAGAGGCAGATCCTACTCTCCTACAATAAGTATATAGTATATATACTTATATACTATATAATATACTATATTATACTATATAAGTATATACTATATATAGTATAAGTATATACTTAGTATATACTTATACTAAGTTTAGGGGTTGGACTTACTCTGTGGTCCCATCTATGGGTGGGTCAGGGCAGAGGGGTGGCTACACTCCCTTTTCTCTTTGTCCAGCTCGCGCCAAAGCAGGGCTGCAAGCCCCTGATCCGGTTTGAACTGGGGTATGCACAGGGACACCAAATGTGCCCCCAGTGCAGGACTTCAAAGCCACCCGAGTGGGGTGCTCCCCGCCCAGCCCCAATACACATTGCTGTCCTGCCTGGGGAGGTGGTCACACCTTCCCTGGGATCAGGTAACCCATTGTCCAGGCCTCCCCTGCCGGAGTTTCTGGCCCAGCAGCAGGAGGCCAGACTCGTGTCTGTGGCAAGGCAGCATCCATTTTGTGATGCCAGGGCTCTAGGAAAGAGAAGTTACCGGTCTAGCCAGGGTTAACATGTTCTTCCCTCAGCAGGGTGGAATGCCACTCCCCGCCGCCAGAATTGGCGGGGGGGGTAGTATTCCTCAAGAAATGTTTGACACCAAACACGACATGTTTCGGTGCAAGCGTATATCCAAAGCTAGCATTTTACCGCGGTAGGTTATAATGCGCTTAAGAGTATATGGTCAGGCTGCACTACAAACAGCACCAGAGAAGGGTCTTCCGAACGCCAGTGCAGAGGGGCCCTGCTCATGCAGGGGCACCCTCTCACATAGGAACCACGCACTCTGCCTTCAGGATTGATAAGGCCACTAGGAGTGACTTATAGTGTATATATATGTGTAGAGTGTATTTCTGTGATTATAAGTAGCCTATATCACAGCAAGGGGTGCATGCACCACCTTACCCAGGCTGCAGTAGCAGACCTGTGGTGTCAGTTTGGATGGCCTTCCAGGGTGTAGGCACAATACATGCTGCAGCCCCTGGCAGGCCTCTGAGGTACCTATGCTCCTGGGTACATAGTATACCATATACTAGGGACTTTCTATAAGGGCACTCCAGATCTCCAATCAGAGATGTGCCTAAGGCACATGGAAACCATTTTAGAGAGGAAGTCGAGCTAGGCTGGGGGGTCTCTGATTAGCAGGGCTCCCAGCCAGACTAATGTCGAAACACAGTGAAGCATCAGCAAAAAGTGGGGGTACCCATGTGAAGCAGATCCTACTCTCCTACACTAATAAGTAGATTGAGCTCTGGGATCGAGGCAGTGTCCCTGCTCTTGTGATGCAGAGGGGGCGTGAGTTGGGTAGGTGAGGCCGTGGCTCTACCTCGGGTATGTGGTGCTGCTGGACTAGCGGGCCGTGATAGTGCTCTGAAGTGCAGGGAGGTCTGGGGCTGCCCTGTGATGAGTCGAGCTTGCTGTTATAGGTGGAGTGGATAGCGAGGTCTGGGACCGAGTGCAGGTGGCTACTCATGTGAGTGGAAGGGGCCTGAGGTGATTGGGTGAGGCCGGGATGCGTGGGGCAGAATCAACTCCACAATGGCCGCTCTTCTGGAGATAGAGTGCTGACTGGGTTGCCAGTGGGCTGACTCTGCTCCTGTGTATGAGATTGTAGCTATGTCATGGGTGAGTGGAAGGGAGGTCTGGGTTGAGTAGTCCCAGGTGGCATCATAGGTGACCGGAGGAGGCGTGAGATGATTGGGCCTGAGGCCGGGGATGGGTGGGGGTATGACCAACAAGTGGTTGAGCCCAGTGTCACTGAGTGCAGAGGGCTGCGGCTGCCCTGTGAAATGAGTGAGGCTTGGTCATGGGTGAGTGGAGGGAGGTCTGGGATGAGTGCAGTGCCTCTACCTTGGGTGTGATGCTGCTGGGCGTGAGGTGATTCAGAAGTGTATCCGAAATGCAGATGGGTGGGGGTAGTCGCACACGGTGTACAGGTCAGAAGTGCACTGAGTGCAGGATCGGTTGCTGACGCTGCCTCTGAGTGAGTGAAGCTTGTCGTGGGTGAGCTGCGTGGGAGGTCTGGGATGAGTCAAGCCACGGTGGCCGCGCATGTGCGTGCGTGGAGGGGGCGTGCGGTGATTGGGTGAATCCGTGGGATGGGTTGGGCGGTGAGACGACTAGGTGTCGCCAGAGTGCACTGAGTGCAGAGGGCTGAGTGTAGGAGAGTAGGATCTGCCTCTTATGGTTACCCCCACTTTTTGCTGATGTCACACTGTTTTTCGACTTTAGGTCATGGCTGGGGCCCTGCTATCCAGGACCCCAGCCCAGCTGCTTCCTCTCTAAATTGATTCCATGTACCTTAAGTACACTTCAGATTGATTCTGGGGTGCCCTTATAAGTCCCTAGTATATGGTATACTATGTACCCAGGGCATAGGTACTCCCCAGAGGCCTACCAGGGGCTGAAGCATGTATTGTGCCGCCCCTGGGCAGCCTTCCAAAATGACACCAGCAGGACTGCGAGCATTGCAGCCTGAGTGAGGTGGTGCCTGCACTCCCTTACAGAGATATAGGTTCACTGAGATCTCACTCCATCACTGCACATAGAAACCTATCAGTCACCCCTATGCAGCCTCTTATCAATCCTGAAGGCAGGGTGCTTGGTTTTACATGTGAGAGGGTGCCCATGCATGAGCAGAGCCCTCTGCAGCCTTCTCGAATCTCCCTCTCCGGGTTGTCTGTGGTGCAGCCTGACCATATACTCTTAAGTGCATTATATCCTCAGCGGTAAATGCCAACTTTGGGATGGCTGCATCGGAAACATGTTGTGTTTGGTGTCAAACACCTTGGAATCATACCCCCCACGACCAGTAACTGGTGTGGGAGTATGATCCCAACCCTTCTAGAGGGAGAGACATGACAGCACCGGTATACCCGGCAACCAACTGTAAACAGAGCCCTGGCATCACAAAATGGATGCTGCAGCCACAGACACTAGTCTGGCCTCCTGCTGCTGACCGAAACTCCAGCAGGGAGGCCTGGACAATAGGTTTCTGTCACAGGGAGGTGTTACCACCTCCCGAGACGAGGCTCAGTGGATTAGGGCTGGGTGGGAGCACTCCAAGAGTGCTTTGAAGTCCTGCACTGGGGGCACATTTGGTGTCCTCGTGCATACCCCAGTTCAAACCGGTCGCAGGGGCTGCCAGCCCCTGCTCTGTAGCGCGAAACTGGACAAAGGAAATGGGTGTAGCCACCCCTCTTTCCAAACCCTCCCATAGGTGGGTCCCCAGGGGATTAGTCCAACCCCTTCTTGGAGGTATAAGTAAGGAACCCCTGGCAACAGGACTTTAGATATCCCCTGGATGAAACTCTGCAACTGAATTCTGGAACTTCGAACGCTCTCACTCAAGACTAGAGGACTGAAGAAATTCTCCCTTGAAGGTCAAGGAGAGACTCTCCCTGCTTGGCAGGCACCAACAAAGCATTTGCAGGTCTGCATCTCCGAAGATCCCGCACAGACTCCGAAGATGCAATTGCAGCCCAGGAAGAGGGTTTCCAGACTTCTCAGAGGCCGACCTGAGTCCCCAGCAAAGCTGAGACTTCTGCAGCCCTCACGAGTGACGTGGAACCGGAACTCCTGGACACCGTGCACATTTGCTAGTCCACTGACTCCCCGCGTCTCTGGAAGTCTTGCTTGGGGCCAGCTTGTAGCCCAGGCCCCGAGCACCATTGGCACCAAAGATTAGTGAGCCTACACTCCACGAGTGTTCCGTGGGCCCACTTCCTGCATTTCCGTCTTGGGGCTCCTTCAACGTATCCCTGGTCCATCAACTGGTCGGTCCCTGTGCAGGTAACTCTGATTTTTCCTTGGGCTTCTCTGGTTGCTCCAGACGTGCCCTGACTCCCCACCGCGTGGTGAGTCCCTCAGACCTTGCTGGCTTTGCACAGAAGCATCTTTCTCCTTTCTGCGTGGGCTGCTGCTGCCAAGGCTTGTTGTGTTCAATCCGGACACCAACATAGCAGCACTCGACATCCTTTTGTGGGACAGCTCGGAATCCAGCTCCTGGTTGTCATCGACGCCTCCGGGAGCCTCGTGGCTGAAGAGTCAAGCTTCACCTCTTTCACCTGAAACACCCGACATCGGTGGGGCATACGACTATTGTGCCCCTGGTCACTGGCAAGTGACCCAGACTCTGTCCCCCTCTGCTTTCAGGTTCTTCTCATCTCCGATCCAGGCTTGGATCTCTTCGGACACTTCGCATCTTCCCGGCAGCAGCACTTCTTGCAGGCTGCCATTGAAATCGACAACGCGACCCGACACCATTCGACACCTATGCACCCGGCTTCCCTGGGTGAGGTAAACTCAAGTACTCTGGGTGCTCCCGTGGGTGTTGACCCTAGAACTGTCTAAGTCCAAGAGGGTTTGGTCTTAGTCCATTTCTCAGTGTCCTTAAACTCTAAAACTCTAACCGCGACTTTCCCAAAGACGATAACGGAGCTCGCGGCTGTGTTCACACACTGCACACAGCCCCCGTGGGTCCCCGTGTCAACTACCTTGGGTGGTTCCTTGGGGTCCCAGCGATTTCTGTCAGGCTCTAGGCCTTGTGTCTACTTAAGTCGTGGGTTCTTATACCCACTCTCTTAATATATGGCTTGTGTTAGATCCTGGCATCATTGGCGCGGGTCTCCCCTTTCCTCTTTTCTCTTCTGACCTTTTATGTTGGCTGGATTTAGATGCTCTGGGCGCTGTGCCACTGCCAATCAGTGACACAGCGCGAATGCTCCCTGTGTAAAGATAACTGTAAGGAATTGGAATAATCATAATTGGCTCGTTTGGTTTACCTGTCAGTCCCTAGTATCAGTGCACTGCGTGTGCCCAGGGCTGATGGGACCAAATACTGCTGGTGGACGCGGCAGCGCTGGATTTGCGCTACCCACCGAAGCAGCTTTGAAGGTATGTCTGTGTAGCATGTTCTAATAGCGAGTTACTCCTCCATTTCACTGTTCACTATTGCGAGGCCACCCGTTCTCATGGGCCAGAATGTGCAGGCTGAGTATTAGCGGCCTTAATCCTCCCTGCCCCCAGGAACCCGATAGGAACGTCGAATTTGATATGTGCAAGCTTCCAGAACATGGAGATGCATCTTTTAGTAAGGATTATTAGTGTAGCTCTCGTGTTCGAAAATGCCTCTACTAGAAACGAGGTATTTTCTGGTCTGAAAGCTTTCCTGTAGGTTTTTGCTAGCTTGTGTATTGGCCATCTGGTTTTGGAGCAGCAGTGGCCAGCTGGGTCAGACCTGGCCGGAGAGAGAGATCGGCATTTAGAGTAAGGGAGGGGGTGACTCTTTGATCCGAGCAGGGCCGTGGCTGGCAAGGTGAATGATGGCTCCATCTCCCACTGGGCGTCTGATAGCAGACCCCCAGATTCCCAAAGGGCAGTGATGTCGCCTCGTCAGCCAGAAGTGCTCCCCCGACCCCACCGAACTGGTTCTGGCTGGAATGTAGTGATTTGTGACTGCAGAGAACAAAGACTTTCTAGGTATAAAGCGCTGCGCAGAATCCTGTTTCGGTGTGTTCCTTCTGGATGTCAAGACGAAACTCTGTCCGAGCGGACGGAGGAGTGACTTTGAAACTTTCACCAAGCTTGCTGAAGAAACTACCCAGGGCCTGGAATTGAGAGCGCCTCCTGCTGAAGTCTCAGGGACATTAGACTTCACCCTATCAGCCGCCCGAATTCCTTCGCTAGGAATTCTACTTGGCAGGTGAAGGGCCTCCGTCGAGTAATCCGGAACCTCTAGTTCTACTGTGAGGAACGCTGACTGGTAACCTTTGTGAACTCTGTGCGTGGTGCCGCCGCAGCTGAGAGAGCCGTTCCGCCGCTGAGTGCCCGCCTTAATTTGAATCTGCAGAACCTGCACTGAAACTGTGTGGGCCGCCGCAGCTAAGAGAGAGCTGCCGCCGCTGAGTGCCCGCTCTTAATTTCGAATCTTCTGCAGAACCTGCGCTGAAACTGTGTGGGCCGTCGCAGCCAAGGAGAGAGCTGCCTCCGCTGAGTGCCCGCCTTAAGTTGAATCTGCAGAACCTGCGCTGAAACTGTGTGGCGGCCGCAGCTAAGAGAGAGGCCAAGCCGCCGCTGAGTGCCCGCCCCCAGCTGGAATCTGCAGACCCTGTGCTGAAACTGTGTGGGCCGCCGCAGCTAAAAGAGAGCGGCCGCCGCTGAGTGCCCACCTCAGCCTGAATCTGCAGACCCTGCGCTGAAACTGGGTGGGCCGCCGCAGCGAAGAGAGAGCTGCCGCCGCCGAGTGCCCGCCTTAAATTTGAACCTGCAGAACCTGCGCTGAGGCTGTGTGGGCCGCCGCAGCTAGAGAGAGCTGCCGCCGGCTGGATGCCCACACTCGTGTTAATTGTGCCACATCGTGGATTGTCCTTGAGCCGCCGCAGCTAAGAGAGAGCTGCCGCCGCTGAGTGCTCCGCACCGTTGCTAACTTTGCATCCTCGTGAATTGTCCTGTGAGCCGCCGCAGCTAAGAGAGAGTTGCTGCCGCTGAGTGCTCGCACCCTTGCTAACTGTGCATCATCGTGATTTGACCTGTGAGCCGCCGCAGCTAAGAGAGAGCTGCCGCCGCTGAGTGCTCGCACCCTTGCTAACTGTGCATCATCATGATTTGCCTGTGAGCCGCCGCAGCTAAGAGAGAGCTGCCGCCGCTGAGTGCTCGCACCCTGGATAACTTTGCATCCTCGTAATTTGTCCAGTGAGCCGCCGCAGCCAAGAGAGAGCTGCCGCCGCGGAGTGCTCGCACCCTTGCTAACTTTGCATCATTGGGATTTGTCCTGTGGGCCGCCGCAGCCAAGAGAGAGAGCTGTTGCCGCTGAGTGCCCACGTCTTTGTCAACCTTGCACCATCGAGAATCGCCCTGTGGGCCGCCGCAGCTACGAGAGTGCTGCTGCTGCCGCGAGCCCACCACGGAGCTGCACGACGAGAGTCATCACCACCACCCGCCCGGGCCGCCGCAGCCGCGTGCTGCTGCCGCTGAGGGCCCGCCTGTCCCGGAGTGCCCGAATCGCTGCGAGTACACTTTGCGGACCACTGCCATCGAGAACTGTGGTCGCTGGGAGTCCGCCTGTCACCGTCTCCGCTTCTTCGAGAAGCTACATGCTGGGTCCCCATCCAACGGCAGGTATCGGGTGCGCAACGGGTCGCGTAGACCCAGGCCTCGAACTCAGTCAGTGCCACGTCCTGGTGAACACGTATTGCCTTTTTTTTAAGTCCCTAATGATTTACATGCCTGATGACTGGTTAAAACGCTCTGAGAGTCTCGTACCAAACCTTACATAAAGATACTATTTTTTTCTATACCTACTTGAGTTGTGTCCTTTGTGGTGTCGTTGCTGCCTTATTGTGCATGGTCATAAATGCTTCACACACTGCCTCTGAGATAGGCCTAGCTGCTCGTGCTACGTTACCACAGGGTTGAGCAGGGATTATCAAAGGGGGTAGCCCACTTGCCCTGACTTGGGGAGAAGGGTCCCTCCCTATTTGGACAGTGGCGCCCAGCCATTGCCAACTAGAGACCCCCATTTCCAACAGTTTGGTACGCCCCTAGGGCTAATCGTATATTGTGCTAATTTACTGTGCTATTCGACTTGTACTTGTGTACTTTGACT
>CAWUFW010033640.1:0-12075 GCA_963921515.1 Calotriton arnoldi
CAGCACTGACTATAGTCACCAGCACCTCCCCTCACACCCCCCCAACACAAACTCCACAGTACCCACCTGGTAGAATGCAATGCCCTCCATCCTAACACAAGATCCCACAAAGCACCACCACCCTGGGTTATGTTGTGTGAAGCACAGGGACACTCTTGGGACTCTTAGCCAAACAACTGCCAGGACAACACTCCCAGCCATCCTGTCAGCACAGCCAGCCCACCCCACAGGGAAGCAGAGTCAAAAGGAAGGAAGCATGGGCATGCTGGGAAGGGGGTGGAGGCAATAGCATGATGGGAGTCGTAGTCACAGACATTGCTCAGCCCCACAACTGTCCCATCAACACCACCCTGAACCATGCTCACATCACAGGGAGTGGAGAAGGACTCACAAGATGGCTGACACTGGCTACTGCTGTGGGGGAGCACAAGGCCCTGCTGCCAACTGTGCACCAACAAACAGCAGGACACCACTGACTGACATCCTGAGAGACAACTTACACTCCCTGCAATGCAAGCACGTTCCATGGTGGGATATCTGGCTGGCTGGGTGGGAAGGGGGACTTGCAGCACTGACTATAGTCACCAGCACCTCCCCTCACACCCCCCCCAACACAAACTCCACAGTACCCACCTGGTAGAATGCAATGCCCTCCATCCTAACACAAGATCCCACAAAGCACCACCACCCTGGGTTATGTTGTGTGAAGCACAGGGACACTCTTGGGACTCTTAGCCAAACAACTGCCAGGACAACACTCCCAGCCATCCTGTCAGCACAGCCAGCCCACCCCACAGGGAAGCAGAGTCAAAAGGAAGGAAGCATGGGCATGCTGGGAAGGGGGTGGAGGCAATAGCATGATGGGAGACGTAGTCACAGACATAGCTCACCCCCACAACTGTCCCATCAACACCACCCTGAACCATGCTCACATCACAGGGAGTGGAGAAGGACTCACAAGATGGCTGACACTGGCTACTGCTGTGGGGAGCACAAGGCCCTGCTGCCAACTGTGCACCAACAAACAGCAGGACACCACTGACTGACATCCTGAGAGACAACTTCCACTCCCTGCAATGCAAGCACGTTCCATGGTGGGCTATCTGGCTGGCTGGGTGGGAAGGGGGACTTGCAGCACTGACTATAGTCACCAGCACCTCCCCTCACACCCCCCCAACACAAACTCCACAGTACCCACCTGGTAGAATGCAATGCCCTCCATCCTAACACAAGATCCCACAAAGCACCACCACCCTGGGTTATGTTGTGTGAAGCACAGGGACACTCTTGGGACTCTTAGCCAAACAACTGCCAGGACAACACTCCCAGCCATCCTGTCAGCACAGCCAGCCCACCCCACAGGGAAGCAGAGTCAAAAGGAAGGAAGCATGGGCATGCTGGGAAGGGGGTGGAGGCAATAGCATGATGGGAGACGTAGTCACAGACATAGCTCACCCCCACAACTGTCCCATCAACACCACCCTGAACCATGCTCACATCACAGGGAGTGGAGAAGGACTCACAAGATGGCTGACACTGGCTACTGCTGTGGGGAGCACAAGGCCCTGCTGCCAACTGTGCACCAACAAACAGCAGGACACCACTGACTGACATCCTGAGAGACAACTTACACTCCCTGCAATGCAAGCACGTTCCATGGTGGGATAACTGACTGGGTGGGTGGGTGGGTGGGAAGGAGGTCTGGCTGTCAACCAAACACAATCAATGCAGACCATGTTCACACCCCAGAGAATACATAGAAATGCCCAAATAATGCAGGACAATGTGCCACACCAATATCAACCCCTGACTGTGACAACTTAGGACAATACAATGTACAGGCCCGCACCCCGAGGCACAGTCACAACTGTCAGGTGTGTCAACCACTGATGCCTGCAGAAACATGACATACATTGTTTGTGTCTCCCAAAAACAGGTGATGATAGGGACACAGCAGCAGACGCTGAGGAGTCCCAGTCCCAGGCTCAAGAGGATGCCGAGCTCACTGGCGTCGTACAGCCTCTGTCCTCCTCGGACGATGAAGAACAACCTGGCACATCCGGTGCAAGTCAACATGCTGCACCAGCAGGACCACCAGCTGCAGCACCAGCAGGTCCACCAGCTGCACCCCCTGCACCCACCCCTCCAACGACTGTCACCACGAATACCATCCCTGCCGACATGGACAGAATAAGGAACAACACCAGCGCAGTGACCCTGGACCAACCTGGGGCCATGGACACCACTCACCACCACCAACCCCCAAGGTGGACCAGGGTTATCTGTGCGTGCAACTGCACACACTGCACATGTCAGCAGGGGTGGTGGGAGGGGTGGGAGACAGAGGTCGCTGCTTGCAGACGTTGCTGGTGTGCATGAAGACCCACAACTGGTACGCATAGCTGATGCGTACCAGTCCAGCACCGGAGAGCTCAGCCAGGTAGTGGGGCTCCTCAGAGACATTAAACAGCAGCAGGCTGCCCATCATGCCCGCTTGGACTCCCACATGTCCCAAGTGGAGTCACACATGTCACGTGTGGACTCCCACATGTCACGTGTGGACTCCCACATGACCCGCGTGGAGTCCAAGTGGGATGTACTACATGAGATGACGGCGGTGCACAGGGACATTTTACAATGCCTCCGCCAGATGAACAGCAACCAGTCCACACCTCCCTGTGTGCCAACAACATCTGGTACCGAACAAACTGCAACTGCCACAGGGAGGGAGGAGGACTCTGGCGGAGAGTCCCCTGCACCGCAGCAGCCTGCACTTGAGGGCCCCCCCCCCAAGAAGAGGGGTCGTCCGAGGAGGGGAAAGTGAGAGGCTGATGGCCAAGCGCAACTCCCAGGAAGCCTGAACCTGTTCTGGATTTTCGCCTTTGTGCACAGACTGTTCACCCTGTTGATGGCAACACTACTCCCACACATTGCATGGGGAGTATAAGTTGGAACAATGTGTCAGACAACAGTGGCCCCGATACTGGGGATCCTGTCTACCTGGACTTTCTATTCATCTAGGAACTTGGGATTGCAAGATTCATGTACAGCACAATCCATCCTATGCACTATTATCACAATAAACACACTAATACACCATACTTGCCTCTGTCGTGATTCCAACGTGGGTGCTGTTATGGGGATGATGAACTGCAAAATTACACAGTGTATGCGAACTGCAACAGCAAGGACAACACAGGCATGTGAGTACAGGCAACGTGACACATATGAGGGAGACACACCACCAGGGCTACACAACACATACACACCTAGGCCATCTGACTCATTGCCTACACTGATGTTGCCAGGGAAGACGGTGCAATGCACAGACACCACACCCATTCCCAGTTGTAGTCAAGTAGCCCACAGGTGCAGTAAGCAAATGGCAGTCAAATGTGTGACCACAGACAACGCACATCACTAAGTGAAGCACAGGTTTATTACACAGTAGCAACATGCCGTAACCACTACAGATGCAAGGTAACCCCACCTGGTAGCGGGCACACAGTCAACAACTGTAGACAGAAGGAAGTCCATGGGTGTGGCGCACATCACCTGTAGGGACACAACAGCTACCAGCCTGGATGTGCAATCACGTCGTCGGTGGACACAGTTCACCAAACGAATCTGAAAGTACCCTGTGAAGGACAGAAATGACACACAGTCAAAAGCAATGCAGTACAGGACAGAACAGCAAAACTCATGCACAATACATGTTACAAGATACCCACCCAGAACCAAGTTAGCATGTCAACACTGTTGGGGAGTACAGCCCACCTGTCACCACACATCGCAACACACATCCTGTCAAGTAGCCCATGGACACACTCCAACAGCACCAGAGCACCACCCACACATCATGCCAACTCACATCATTCACATGACACCTCAGGATACTCACATTCAGCTAAAGAAGTTGGTGATGAGCTGTGTGCGGACATCACCATCACCATCATCATCATCATCGTCACTGGCATCGTGGTCCAGGCCAGGATCCTCCACAGGTGGCGGATGTTGGTCATCGTCATCCTGGATGAGAGGCAACTCCTTCCGCACTGCCAGGTTGTGAAGCATGCAGCAGACGATGATAATCTTGCACACTTTCGCAGGGGCATATGGGAGGGACCCTCCGGTCTTGTCCAGGCAGCGGAAGCGGCTCTTCAGGAGACCAAAGGTCCGCTCAATCACTCTCCTGGTCCGACCATGTGCCTCATTGTAGCGCATCTGGGCAGGTGTCACAGGGTTCCTGAGGGGTGTCAGCAACCACGGCATGTTGGGGTATCCCGAGTCACCTACGGACAGACAAGTGCACATCAGCTGACTTGGAAAAGTGGGCGGAATACTACAGATCAGATCACACACAATGGCACAAAGTCAGTACACACCGACAAGCCAGGCACGCTGGTTCTGCATCTGTGCCATCAACCTGGGGATGCGACTACTCCTCATCACAAAGGCATCGTGTGCTGAACCAGGGAAACGGGCACACACGTGTGTGATGGTCATGTCTGCAAGACACACCACCAGTGCATTGACCGAGTGGTAGTGCTTGCGGTTCCTGTAGGCCTGCTCCTGGGCCTGTGGTGGTACCAAAGCCACATGTGTCCCATCAATGGAGCCAATGACATGCGGCATCCTCCCCAGGGCATAAAAGTCACTCTTCACGTCAGTGAGTCGTCGCAGTCTAGGGAAATAGATGTACCGGTTCAGGAAGAGCAACATTGCCGCCAAAACATCGCGGAGCACACGGCTGAACATGGTCTGTGACATCCCACCAGCAGACGCCACAGTATGTTGGAAGGTACCGGTGGCAAAGAAGTGTAGGGCTGCCATCACCTTCACCTTGGGGGTCAGCGCTGTAGGATACGGCCGGCCAGGCTGCAAATGTGGGGACAACTGCACTGCCAAATCCTCAATCAGCTGCCTGGTGAAGCGGTACCGTCGGATGCTGTCCCGTTCCACCATCGTTGCCAGGTCTGGGAATGGCCGATGGACAGCAGGAGCCCTGCAGTGCAGAGGAGAAGTAAGCAAGATCGTCAGTCACCCCACATATGCGGCATTGAACACACTCAAGATCCCAACATACATCATCATGAGGCACAACTACATGAAGTGTGCAGTACCGGAACGACATTTATGGTACATACATGGCCAACATCTGTCAACACGGTCCTACAGGTGGCATCAATTTGTCCCAGGTTGGCCCATTGGATATCATGATGCTGTGTCACAGTCACCCCCCAGTGACATGTGAGGACAGATGTGCCCCAGGCACCACAGCTCAACGACAGGCACATTCCCAGGGACCCTGTAATGCCACATGGACACTGGCATCACCTGGAGTATCATGTGTACACCACAACAAAACAAACATGACCCCCACAGGTAGTGGCCACACTTGCCATGGCAGGAGAGCCATGGACGTCTGTGACACACACGCACAACATCAGAGTCCATGCACACACAACGTGGATGTGGAGACTGTCTCCCATTGTGCACATGAAATCAGAGACATTGTAAACACTACATGCACAAAGACTGTGGAGGGCCATCACTATTGTGCCACTGGGACACCCTGGCTCAAACATACCGTCCCACATGGGACTCACGGGGTATGTGACATGACATACACAAACACCACTGTGAAATGTGACCATGGCACATGCACAGATATGAACAGTTGCACATCACAGTGGTCACGTACACGTAACACCCAGGATCCTGTCCCCATTAACACGTGCACAGCCTGGGGGTGGCTGCCCACAGGTGACACCCACAGGACAACATGTACACCAACATACACACAATAGGAAATGCAGCCTTACATGCCTTATGATAAGGTTTGGACAGGCTGTCGTGATGTAGGTGTGCCCCTCACTCCCTGGGAGCTATCTGTGGCTGGCATATGTCCATCTGAGACAGGCATGCTGACATATGCCAGTCACATGTACAGTGATGCGTTGTACTGCAATGGACCGATCGGTGCCTCCGGCCGGCCCATTGCATTCAATGTGTGCGGTGCGTTATGCCCCTGTGCGCGTTGTACTGCAATGGACCGATCGGTGCCTCCGCGCCCATTGCAATCAATGTGCGGGTACGCGTTGTACCCTGTGCGCGTTGAACAGCAATGGACCGATCGGTGCCTCCGGCCGGCCCATTGCATTCAATGTGTGCGGGTACGCGTTGTACCCTGTGCGCGTTGAACAGCAATGGACCGATCGGTGCCTCCGGCCGGCCCATTGCATTCAATGTGTGCGGGTACGCGTTGTACCCTGTGCGCGTTGAACAGCAATGGACCGATCGGTGCCTCCGGCCGGCCCATTGCATTCAATGTGTCGCGGGCACGCGTTGTACCCTGTGCGCGTTGAACAGCAATGGACCGATCGGTGCCTCCGGCCGGCCCATTGCATTCAATGTGTGCGGGTACGCGTTGTACCCCTGTGCGCGTTGAACAGCAATGGACCGATCGGTGCCTCCGGCCGGCCCATTGCATTCAATGTGTGCGGGTACGCGTTGTACCCCTGTGCGCGTTGAACAGCAATGGACCGATCGGTGCGCACCCATTGACAATGGGCTTGCCTGGCAACGGACGCGTTTTTGAATATTCGAACGAGTCGGTTGCTGGAAATTCAGTTGGTCACCCACAACAATGTTGCAAAATAATGTATGTCATGAAGTTGAAGATTTGAAGGATGCTGTGGGCGTGTTTTGGTGCTGCTATTCCATGGATTGGCCAGATTCAGAAGATGCAAACGACTTGGACCTATCACTTTGGACACAAGGGACAGTATCTGCCTCTCCAGCACATATATATTGCTGCATGTTCCCCTGAGAGCCCACTTGCCTGCACTACATGCTCCAGGACGACATCTGCCACTGCACTGCTGCTGTCTCTGCCCCTCTGGACCCTGCAATGGCACGTACTGTGGAGAGAGCCCCAGCCTTCAGCCTTGAAGAGAACCAGGCCCTGCTGGACAGCCTATTTCCACAGTACAGCAAGCTGTATGGGACACCAGGGGAGCAGGTGAGTGTTCTGTGCACTGCCTTTCTGAATGTGCATTTTGTCTGACTAGCAAGGCTGAGAGTCAGCACACCACTGGCTAGCAGGCTCACTGAGTAGTTGTCACCCCCCATAGTGTGTAGTGACTTGCACTGGACAGGTATGGTGCAGTGACAGTGCTTCTGAACAGGGTTTTACTCCCCATGCTATGATACCATGTAGTGACTTCTGGAAAACTGTCCATGGGCAGCCGTGCACTGCCTGGGTACACCATGTGCCCCTGTGATTGCGACATGTATATGCAACTGTGTCATGCACGGATATGTTGCATGTGTAGTAATGTCCTTATCACTTTGTCATCCTGACAGGCTTCTGCCCATCGGAAGCATGAGATCTGGAAGGACATCGTCCGGGCTGTCCGGTCCGTGGGGGTCTACCAGCGCCGGATCCGCAACTGCCAAAAGAGGTGGCAGGACCTTCGGGGCTGGACCCGGAGGATTGCACGGGTCCAGCTGAAGCTGTCGCCTCCTCGCAGGAGGGGCGGAACACGGACCCTGACCCCCCACATGCTCAGGATCCTGGCGGTGGTCTTTCCAGACCTGGATGGGCAGCTGAAGGCCAGAGAGCAGCAAGGAGGGGGTGAGTCAAAGACTGCACTGTGTACTCTGTCTAACATGTTATGTGCCCTCCTCGGGCCAGGTTGAACTGCCACAGTACAGCAGTCATGTTGTCCAGGAGCCATGTCCCTCTATTGTGCACTGCCCACTCCTCATCTGATACCCAGGTGTGGCCCTTACATGCAGGGAATTCTGTCACTTAGGACTGTGTCCTTGCAGTTTGCTTGACTCAAGGTGGGAGACAGCATCTGTTTCCCTGACTCTGTGGTGGGCATCATGGGTGGGTCCATTGCTTACACAATGCCTGTATTCTGACATGTAGGGTAGTGTCACAGGTCTCCCATATGTCCAATAGGTATGACCTGGACAGATGAGGGTTAAGAGGATGTGTTGTGGGGGATGTACATGTGCACTTGTGCAGCTCCAGGACTTGCATTCCCCATGACCTACTATTGTGACACAGTGCAGAGTGTTGTTGTCTGGCTGCAAAGTCATACATCACTGAGACAGTGATGTATGACTTTGCAGTCATGCCTCCGCCATGGCATGTGTCTACTGATTGGTGATCCTGCAGGGGAGTGACATGTGCTACATGCACACCATAGTGGCGCTGGCTATCAGGACATGGGTGCATCATGGTGTCTGTCGCTGGTATGCATCACATGCATTTCCTATTTGACTCTGGGCATCCCTTACATCCGTAAACCTGTACTGACTCAGTGGCAAGAGCTGTGATGTGTCCACACCGTGTCCTCTGCACTGTCCAACTACTGTGTACTTGGTGCATGTGTCAACACTGGGGTGTTGCAATCCAACAGACACCAGACAGATGGGTGCAAGGCCATGTGGGATGTGAGTGCCATGCTTGGCATCAGACTGACAATTGACTTCTCCTGTTCAATTAGTGCACTTTTAGCAATGTACAACTAATGATGCCAGGGCTTGCTCTGGGATGTGCTGTGCTCACAGTGGTGTGTGCGTTATGTGCAGGTGACTGATGTCTGTCTGTTTCCCCATTGTTTGCAGATACATCCACGGCCACGGAAGGGGACAGCTCCACGGACCAGGAGGAGCCGGAGAGCCAGACTGGGTCAGCAGCCGAGGAGTGGTCGGAGGGACCCAGTGGCACGGAGGGCGAGGGGAGCCACACCGAGGAGTCCTCAGCAGCATCCACCTCAGCTGAGGACCAGAGCAACTCGGAGGATGACTCCTTGTGGAGGCGGGTGTCAGCAGCCACCACACCCCAGCTAGTGTTGCTGTCCCCGCCACCACCAGCACCACCACCGCCCTCCCATCGGCTCCCATTCCCCAGGTCCGTGGAGGCTCCCATGTCCGGGAGCGTGTCTCCTTGGGCCAGGCACCGCACCCCCTGCCCCTGTGTCCCCTGCTGCCCTGAGTGAGGAGTCTGTGTACCTCCTTCGCCAGCTCCATGTAGGGCAGACAGCCATGCTGAGTGTCCTCCATGCGCACACCGCGCTGTTGACTCAGCTGGTGTCGTTCATGGAGGGCATCTCATCGGGCATGTCTGACCTACAGAGGGGCAATAGGTCCATGGACTCCTCCCTGACGGCAGCAGTGTCCCTCCTCAAACGGTCCCTCACCCCTCCTGCCTCTGCTCCATCCACACTCCCCAGCACCTTACCCATCCCAGGCACACACACACTGGCACACACCAGCACACACACATCCAGCACACTGACACACACGCCAATGACAAAACGCACACGCAAGCACATTCAGGGGACTGAAGCCAGACTCACAGGGGATGGGGCCCTGGAACACACACACGCATCCACATGCACTGCGCAGTCCTCAGTTCCCTCTCCCTCCAAAGCACCCTCCCTTGCCTCACCTGCAACCCCAAAGTCACAGCAGCTCTTCCTCTGTGACCTCGGCCTCTTCCCCACCGATGAAGCTGCTCCAGCATCCCGGGGAAGAGGAAGCCCACCCACACGGAGCAGAGTGCCCCTCGCCCCCGGACACCCTCCCCCAGGCGCAGACGGACTGAGGCCCCCACCCGCAAGTCCCCCCGGAGTGCTAAGAGCAAGACCCCGCCACCGCCCTGCAGCTCAGGCACAAGGTCTCCGTCCTCCATCCCTCAGGCCCCCACTGCACAGGTGCCCCCACCACACCCTGCCCCAGGTTCCCCCACCCACAGATATACCATCCCCAAGATGCTCCGGCCTTCTCCCCCTGCCACTTGCTCTCCCAGCACCACACCCCCGCTGCGCTTGTCTGTGCCACTGATGTGGTGAGGGTGTCCTCCCCTCTGTCCAACCCACCTTGCCTGTTCCCCATTCTCCTCCCCTGGAGGTAGGCACTGCAGTGGAGTCCACTACCGCCCTGTCTGACTTGGGCACTGCAGTGGCGGACCTGTCCACCCCATCTGCAGGGTCCACTGCAGTTGTGCCGGCACCCACGACATCTGTGTCATGCCCCCAGTTGTGCCGGCACACACCATGTCAGACACCTCCACTGCAGTTGTCAGTGGCTCTCCAGCACCCACCACCCCTTCCCTGACTCCCCCTGGTGAGCCCTGATCCTGTCCCTGCGGTGCCTGGCCTGCCCCCCGGTTGCCCCTCCTAGTGGATTGTCCCTGGTATTGTGCAGGCATGCGTAGGGTGACATCTGCCAGTGTCACCCTGTTTGAACTTTGACAATGGACTGGCCATTGGCCTTTGCTCTTTTTTCAGGACTTCGTTTGGCCTCAACACATATGCTGAATAAAGCAACTTTCTTTTCTCTAGTGCTCATGCTTCAGATGTACATGTTGTTGGTGCAGCTAACCATGCCCTTGCTGCAGTGATGGTGATATCTGGTCTCATGATTATGAAGTGTTACTGTGCAGGAACCCATGTGGTCCAGGGGGAATGTGTCCTATCATGTGGTGTATCCATGTCATCAATAGCAGCATCTGAGGGTGTCATGTGTTCAGTATTTGGCAATGGGTTTCCTACTTACATTGGCAATTTCACATCTGTGGCTTCCACCCCTGCACATCTGTTGTGCCTGCCATCGTTGCTTTTGTCTACTTCCCTGACCGTGTTGCCATCTCCAGTGGACATGCAGGTTTGGGCATCAATGGGGAGGGACTCATCCGTGTAGTCAGTGCAACATTGCTATACAAGTGTGTTGGATCTGTGCTGATGATTCCGTTGGCACATCCATGACCAGGCTGATGTGATGGGAGCCCTCATTTGGTGCTAATTGTTGATTGTGTGACCAAGTGCTCAGCTGACATGATGGGGCCCTACTGAGGCAACATATGGCACAGCTTTCCTCACACAGGAGTGGAGTCCCCTCATGGCAGTGTGTACACGTGTGACATTGCCTGCGCCCAAGGTGTGTGTTGTATGTGCATGTCTGTGTGTTCACTTCCATTCATCTGCGCATGCTGTGATCCCTAGTGTTGTACCTGTTTGTGATGCTTGCTGACTTGAGCTATGTTCCCCCAAAGTCTTCTCCCTGTGTTCTCTGTGATGTGGGTGCATGGCACATTACTGGTCATCAGGGTGTCACCCATAGGTGTGTTTGCTGTCAGGGCAGAGTTTGTGTGCTGACGCAGATGGGTCACAGTCAGGTTTCCCTTTGGCACTTGTTGTTTGCCCCTGTCATGTGATTTCCAGTTTGTGTTATCTTTCAGTGATTGTGACACGTTGTGTGTGTGACTGCTGGCACTCCTTAGGGTCCGGGCTGCAATGTTGGTTGTTGTCTATGTGTGTTCTTTGTGGGTGACCTTGGCTTCTTCATTGGTGTGTGACTGTGGCTGGGATCCCATTGGTCGGTGTGGTATTGCCGTCATGTCCATGTACAGCGTAGTGTGCAGTGTGTCAGACATTCAGGAGTCTTGTTGAGTGTCCATGTGTGATGTGTTTCTACACCTTGGTTCCCACCCACCACCCTGGAATAGTAATGGGTGCATGTGCAATGTCACCAGTGCATGTGTACTTCACTGCTGCACATTGTTGGAGGTCGAGGGGTGTGGTCTTGAGTGTGTGCAGATGAGAGTTGTTGCCCGGCTAGTCCCCTGCCTCCATGTTGGCCTTGGCTTACTGGCCATGCTGATTGATTTGTGCTTGTGTAGGTGTGATGGTAGTTAGTTGCTCAGGACACCTGACTGTGGTTCACAGTGTGAACGACATTTAGCTTTGTCATCACAGTGGTATTTTTCTTCAGCCCAGGGTCACCACATTGTGGGGGCCCTGGGGGTGGTGCTGTGGTGTGTCTGTGACTTGCTGTGTCAGTTGTTGTTCCTACGTGCCTGTGTGACATGTGTGTTTTGTGCTCCCTCTCACCTGTCAATGCCTGCTTGCCCACATAGGGATTTGGATCCATGAGTTACCTTAGTGTGGCAGTGTATGCACATCTGTATGATTGGTATTCAGCTCTCCTCATGTGTTGTGTTGTTGCCTGGGGACACTGGCACCCCCACCCCTCACCTGCTGTGTATGATGACAG
>CAWUFW010033641.1:0-12074 GCA_963921515.1 Calotriton arnoldi
TGACAATGCATTCATAAGAAATGGAGAGCTAATGAAACATCAAAAGACTGAAGACTGCACTGAATGTGGCAAGGCATTTATTAGAAAGGGAGAGAGAGTTAAAACAACATCAGAAAGTCCCAGATGAGGAAAATGTGTACGAATGTGACAAGGCATTTATTAGAAGGGCACATCCAATGTACCATCAGAAAGTCCAAATGGAGAGAAACTACATCAATGCACCTACTGTGATGAGGCATTTGTTAAAAAGGCAACCTAATATGACATCAGAAAGTTCACATGGGAGAGAAATGATATGAATGTACTGAATGCAACAAAACATTTATTAGAAAGGCACCGTTAATGTACCATCAAAGTCCACACAGGGAAGAAAGTCATGACACGAACAACGCATATTGCAAGAAATGTGTCCAGGCATTTGTCAAAAAAGAAAGACCTAACACAACATCAAAGAGGCCAGCCTGGGGAGGAACCATATATATGTACAGAATTTGACAGTTCATTTATTGACAACGCATAGCTACTACAATAACAGGAAGTCAACACAGAGGAAAAAGTCATGATTTTGGAAAATGCATATCACTGCACTCAAAGCGGCACACCATCCTTTACAAGGACAAAGCCAATGCAACATCAGAAAGTCATTACTAGTGGGGCACCTGTCCTCCACACAGGAGCGACACCATAACAGGTCTTGAAGAATCTACCCGCCCACTCACTATTGCGAATCAGATTTTATCAGTTTGGGCTATTTTTAAGACCTACTGGTCCATTCTGGTGAGTGAACTTGAACTGGAAAGGAACAGGTGTTTTATTCATTCTGAAAGTGAATGAGCCATAAAGGTGCCTTTAAATCTTGTTTTTATCTAGACTCATTTGCTGTCTTTTTACTAATTGCTGCTTATCCTGGAAAATGGTGTTTACTTTTCTATCTCCTACCACAGTTAGATGTTTTTATCAAGTGAGCTGTCTGACAATCATTGTAAAAACAAAAGGCTGTCAGATTTTTTTCTAACTCAACATTTTAATAGCTTGCAAACGAATAGTACAAATATTAAAAAATATATCCGAAATTACGCAAGCAATTTTTTTATTTTTTATTCAGAAGTGTGATGCAAACACAGATTTAAATAGGGGCAAATATATCGGAACACTTTACTTTGCAATGTGCAAATGACAAATGCTTGCAGAAACTCTATTTCCAAACTTTGTTTGTACACTATATACTTTTATCAGTAAAACTGCATGTCAGTGGGAAATGTTATGCCTATTGCAGTTAAATCTGAAGATTGCAAATGACAGTGTGTTATTGCTTTAGTTAATCTATTTATTAAGCATGATTTGAGAGGCATTCTTGCCCCCGCCCTGATGACAATGCTGTTAATGAACAAAGAAGCAAGTCCGGGGTCAGGTGTTATCCTATATGTGGCTAGATTTGTATTATATATGGAGCAAACATTTCTTCTATTAACTCAAATAAAATAGTTCTTTGTACAGCAGACATGCTGAGCTCGCGTACATGGAGGTTACCTCATATGCGACAATGAAGAAAATGCATTACAATTTGGTTAAGTAGATTATTTAAGTCAACAGACCTGCGGGTATAGTAACATTTTTATGATTTTTTGAAGCCTGCATAGGAATATATTCCGAATGTGACAAAGCAATCGTTCCATAGAGACTATTAATGCAACATCTGAAAATCCACACAGGGAAATAAATTGAAGCATTAAATGTGACCAGGTGCTGATCAGATAGTCTATACTGGCAGAAACAACTTTTTCTTTATAGCGTTTTTTCCCAGGAGGAACCTAATGTGTCAGCATGCATTCCAGGAAGAAACCGTATCTGTCTAAAGTGTGACAAGACATTCATTACAAAGGAATAGCTAACGCTTGATCGGAAATTATACACTAGGGAGAAGCCATTTGAATATTACTGGGGTGGTGAAGTGAGCTAAAGAACAATGATGGATTCTACCCAGATCTGTGACTGGGGGTGAGTGTCTGAAAAGTTTCAGCACTCCGTCCATCATCTCCTTCTGTTTGCTTTGTTCGCGCTACGTTGGCAGGGTATGCCCAGACGTGGGTCCCTTGCTCACTTTGCCACTGGATTCAAACTAGCCTGGCTGATGAGGGCTGTTAGCCTGAAACCGGTCCCAGGATGCTTGTTTCCGGTTCAGGGAAGACATGGCTTGGCATTTCAGGCTGGACTGTTCCCATGAGGCCTAGGGTCAAGACTGATTTGCATATAGCTGTGTCTGAACTGGGGTGGCGAAGTGAGCTAAAGAACGATGATGGATTGAACCCAGATCTGTGACTGGGGGTGAGTGTCTGAAAAGTTTCAGCACTCCATCTATCATCTCCTTGTGTTTGCTTAGCAAATTAAGCAGCCAAATATAACAAAACACCACACCCACATGTAAATATAGCATTATATACAAATATATGGGATCACTGACAGAATATCGAGGAAACTAATATCGAGCTACAAAAATATCGAGGTAAAAATATCGAGTGCCAGAATATCGACTTCCTATCTACAAACGGGTAAGTGGGTATAGGCAACAAGATTTCTTTATGTATATGTCTATATATGTTTGTTACGTATATGTCTACATATGTGTAATTTTATTCAGTTTTAAATAATTAATGATTTTTCCAAAGGTAGTTATTGTGGTATGTGTGTTTTTTGAAATGTCTAAACTTTGGAATGGGACATTGTACCATTTATAGGGTAATTTGATGTTCCCTACTGTTAAGTAAATTGATAGCTATATTGTTTCCTCCATACCAACCTTTTGCGCAATGTGTAGTTTCTTAGCCCAGGTAATGGAGGGTGATATGGGCAAACCCCGTTGAATTTGTATCATGATTCTGTGATGTAGCAGACAGTAAAATTCATAAATAAGTGTACTAGTGCCCGGCGGTTCGGCAAGGGTGGGTGTCTGGGCTCTACACTGGCTGGTATGATTCGGACGGCTGGGGCGGCTTTGGACATAGTTGCAGTAGAAACCCGGGATGGCGCGCATAGGCTCCTCCCCACTAAAATTCAACAGGAATGAACAGGCCTTTATGTGGAATTTCACACTGCTGTGGTGGATATTCCTGCCCAGCGTATACATACATATCTGGATAGGACAGCCCTAGAATGACTTAAACTGTCCAAAGGGAGCCGCAGTGCACCTCATCACTACTCAAGAGATGATAAAATCAATGAGAAATGGTTCAGCCCCAGGTGGTGATGGGCTCCCGGTGGAGTTTTATAAAGAAAGTGCAGCAGAAATTTCTACTAGAAGTGTACAATAAGGCTTGAGACAGGTACGCAACCCCCAACCATGTGAGAAGCCATTGTGATTACATTAATAAAACCTGATAAGCCACCTCATAGGTATGATCATCCCGTCCATTTTCACAAAAAGAATTTGACAATAAAATACTAACTAAAATTATTGGCAAATGGGTTACTCGCTTTCTTGCCTTGCCTGGTCCTGCCCGAACAGTCTGTTTCATTCCAGGGCAATCAACTGCAGATAAGCTGAGCAGACGTTTTGCTGTTACTTACCAAATCAACCCAGATATTGAGGCAGTCGCAGTGTTTTTAGGGACCGCCAAAGCTTTTGATTCTGTAGAATGGCCCTTTTTAATAACACTAATAGAAAGGATGGGAGTGGACAAAGCTGTGCTCAAATGGATCACTCTACTATACACCACCCAGAAGGCAAGAATGTATGGTCTTCTCCAATATTGATTCATAGGAGCACCAGGTCAGGCTCTCCTCTCTCTTCTATCTACACCTAAGGCTCTTTGCCTTAGGTGTAGAGCCACCTGCCAGCCTTCATACACCACCACAGAGGCCTAAATTTAGGTGTGCAAAGGGTTGTTCTCATGATGTATACAGACGATATTCTGCTATTGCTCAAGGAATCTGTGTGTAATCTTCATCATATATTAATGAAATAACCATATTAGGGGAATGGTCTGGTTAAAAAATGAATTGGTCTAAGTCTGCAATGATGCCCCTAAGCAGGTGGACAACTACCTCTAAGCTGCAGGTACCGCTGAGGTGGCACTTGGAACCTGCAATTTACCTGAGAGCAGGTATCATTAGGCATTTTCCACAATAATGAGTGAAAACTGTGGGAAGTGCGTGGCCAAAGTACTAAACAGATGGATCAAAGTGCCGATATTAGTAACGGAGCAATTGCCTCCGGAAGATTATGCTGCTCCCTAAACTATTGTCCCTATTCGAGAATGTTCAGATCCCACTAAAACCAGCTGGATCTGTATGTTCATATCTAGATCCCGCTAAATACAGCTGGATCTGGATGTTCATATCCAGATTCCGGTAAATACAGCTGGATCTGGATATTCATATCCAGATCCCGCTAAATACAGCTGGATCTGGATGTTCATATCTAGATCCCGCTAAATACAGTTGGATCTGGATGTTCATATCCAGACCCCGGTAAATACAGCTGGATCTGGATGTTCATATCTAGATCCCGCTAAATACAGCTGGATCTGTATGTTCATATCTAGATCCCGCTAAATACAGCTGGATCTGTATGTTCATATCTAGATCCCGCTAAATACAGCTGGATCTGTATGTTCATATCTAGATCCCGCTAAATACAGCTGGATCTGGATGTTCATATTTAGATCCCGCTAAATACAGCTGGATTTGGATGTTAATATCGAGATTCTGGTAAATACAGCTGGATCTGGATGTTCATATCTAGATCCCGCTAAATACAGCTGGATCTGTATGTTCATATCTAGATCCCGCTAAATACAGCTGGATTTGGATGTTCATATCCAGATTCCGGTAAATACAGCTGGATCTGGATGTTCATATCCAGATCCCGGTAAATACAACTGGATCTGGATTTTCGTATCTAGATCCCGCTAAATACAGCTGGATCTGGATGTTCTCAGTTGATAAAAATTGATGTGGGGAGGTAATCGGTGTGGGGACGTAGACCGCCCCGTATAGTGTGCAGCAAGATGCAATTGTCATACAAACATGGGGGATTCGAGCTCCCAACTTTGAAGTACATACTTTACTGCCCAGGCACAGTTTGCCCATCACTTCTGCCACAACACTAGACAAGCACCACACTGAGACATTGAAGTGGAGGTAGCGTCCCCGTTCCACTGCGTACCGGTCTGTGGCAGGTCAGGCACCCATGTGGTGATGTCCATGCGGTAAGCCGTACCTGCCGGGTATGGGGTAGGCTGGTTAAACTGGTGGGGAAGGATTGGCCATACTCACGAAACTTCCCTCTGCTTCATAACCGTAGATGAGAATTAACTAAGCTTGGGGTGATTAGACAACTGCGTAGTTGAAAAACTGGTAACCTTGGGTGACACCTTCAATAATAACAGATTTATCATGCTATCAGAATGCTTGCAATGTGATACCTTCACAGCTATAGTTATTCTGACACCACCAACTTTGATATGAAGGAGTTTTTTTCCTGGAATTGGCAGATGATCCATTAGATTGGGTTCTCCTCAGTTTGGTCATTGCATCCCTAGCCCCACAAAGATGATTACACAAATGTACAGTTGTAATTTGGATAAAGTGCATGTGGTGATTTACGCAAGAAGACAGAATGGGAACTAGAATCATGCCATGAGATTGCATAAGTGAAGTGGAGATAATGCCATCCGATTTAAAGATATTTCCCCTAGAGGCACATTCAGCCTAATACACCTAAAATATATAAACAGAGCAATTTACCTGCGGCTGGCACGCTCGCTGTAGACTCCACTTGCTAGAGATGTAGAGCAACAAATGCAGATTCCTTGCACATGGCCTGGCAGTGTCCACAGATCTATGCATGCTGGCGGTAATCAAGACTATGCTCTTTACCATGTCATGTAGTTCCTATATATCCTATACAGGATCTGTGCGTTCCGATAACATAAACTGTGGGTTTGGTGGCAGACTGGTTCAGAGCACCCCCACCGGATACGTTAGCCTGTTTGCATTAGCTAGCTCACAATGCCTGTTTGCATTAGCTAGCTCACAGTGCAACTAGAATCTCCTCTTATCGGGGAGAGAATAGTTTCTGGCAACCTCTGAACATGACAACCCTGATCCCTCAGGATCGTGGAAACAATGTACTACTTTTTGCTCAGTCCCTCAGGCTCACTTAGTTTGTCTCAGAGATACTCAGAATAAACAGTCTGGGCATTTCAATAAGGATTTATTGAACAGTTGTTATACTTGAGTAAAATAGATGTGCTGTAACAACCATCAGACAGTAGCAGAGATATATGGTTAGCAGTACCACGAACGTAAAAGGATGGTACAGTTCTACCATTTTGCAGTAATCATGAATATATACAAGTCCATAAAATACATGATAAGAAAGTGCGTACTCCTAAGATGCCTCCCTAACTAGATGTACCTGAATGTACCTAGCATCGGTGTAGGTGTTATGCCAAGAATCCCTCTAAGGTCTAGTGAACCCCCATTACCTGAGAGTTAGAGAATGTGGGACCCCGTCCTGGACTCGAGTTGGACACCCCGTGAGGGATGTTAGACCACTGCTAGCTGGAGCGTCTGCATGCAGGAACCTCAGAGTCTCTGGTCAGTGTGTCAGCCGGGAAGTCACGGTCTCCTCTGTCTGTCTAAGCAAGACATGATGTATATATACCCACAGGTCTCCCCAGGGGTCCTACCTTGCTGTGTTACTATGTCAGCCTAAAGGATGAAGTCGGACTTGAACTTTAAGATGGATATTATACAGGAGATGTTCGTCCTGCTGTGAGTCCTGCTGTGCTTCCAAGAAGCCTCATGCATAATGTATGAGTTTCGAACCAGGGAAAAACCTGTGTTCTGAATGCAGTGTCGTATCTAGGTAAAAGGTCAGTCCCTATGAACTGTTATGTATGTAATGTAGGGAAGGATATAGGTGAAAGGTTGCAGTGTTACCTGCGCCTATATAAGGTACCTATATGGAATATGACACCCACTCCTCTTCCAACTGGACAACATATGTAACCTATAAGTGTACTACCATTCTAACTGGACATTGGTACGCACAAAGGGTTAAAAACATCTAAAAAATGTCAAAAAATATTTTTTTTAAATGTAAACAGAAAATTTGTTGCAGGCCCTAGCTCTAAAAGTGTCCGTTGATATAGTCCAAACCACTATAAGCATTAGAAAGCCATTCATGCCCAAATAAATGAAAAAGGAATGTAAATTTTGTCTGAGTACCAAAATGAGCTTGTTTTTAAAAAAGGGCGAATTTCTTTCAGCACATGACGAGCCAAAATGAGTCAATTGTTTGTGTCCTGGCTGGTAGACGCAACACTTTCGTTGCTTGCTTCCACAGTAGACAGCCCCTGTAACACCTCGCAGAGTACGTCAATTGAGCACAGATGATGTTCCACGCTGTCCACAGCCGGTGCCGGGGCAGCCTGTGCTCCGTCCAAAGCCTGGGTGTCAGTGGAGGAGCTGGTGTCCATACCAACAGGTGCAGTTACAACCTGCGGTGGCTCAAGGAATGCCGCCATCAACATAGGAATACGCTGAGGACATTGCAGAACATGGGCCGTTATCGGGTCCAGTAGAGCATTTACGTCCGGTCGCGCACATGACGGGAGTGTGAAACAAAGGTCTAACACGGATTCTTCTCTGCAAAACAGGCATCGGAGGACAGGTAAGATGCAGTCCATCCAGACTGGTCGAAATGACAGAAACCAAGATGCACTTAGTTCTCTCAGGCGAGGCGTGCCTAGATGTTGTACCATTCGGACACAGTATTTCTGCTCCAGGAGCGCTTTTTCCATCTCCTTGGTTACTGGGACATCCATTGCGTAGCAGATAGAAGACAATCAGGACACCTGCTATAGAAATAGGATCAGCGGAACACCTCCAAAGATGCTTCCGAATACGGAGTGTATGAAGTTAGGTATAACTCCAAGTACCGTCTGAAAGGTGCTTAGAAGTCCAGAACCTATGGTCTTAAATAGGTGGACAATGCCAGTCGTATCAGACATGTTAAAGATACAATTTACCATTTCTACGAAATGGAAAGGGCAGTTTGTATTAATAAGCGCATGTATCTCAGCTGAAGACCTTGCTATCTCGAGTTCAAAAGTCTCTCTAGCGGAGGTTAAGGGCACAGGCTTCTGTAAAACCATGGCTATCATTTTGCCTAGAGTATCAAACCGTATTAAAGAAACATTCAGTGAAGGCCATAACAGCGGCTCCCTGCCTGCATGTGTCGGTGGAAACAATACTTGCATACAACAAGTAACCCTGGAGCTCACGGTTACCAGATATGCAATGCCCGGGAGCATTCCACAGCAGCGTTGACTGTTCAGCATCAAGTAACTCCCATTCAAAAGTATCCCAAATGCTGGAGTAATCACTGCAGCTGGGGCACCCCTCAGATGACAGTACAAGTTCGCAACAGAACCATTACAAGCCCCGTGCAGTAGAATGTCCTGACATATGAGCGATCCACTTAAAGCGCTCTCACAGTTTGTACAACTGAGAAACACTTCTCGATTCCCCACTCCGGCATCAAAATCTGTATGGCAATTCCCAAGATTCCTTAATGTATTCCTTACCCATTTTTTCATATTTGCCTGCCTGCTTTTGTTCAAGGCAATATTGAAACTGAAAAGTAGTGACCGGTAGAGTTATGTGGCCATGGATTAACCATTCTGTGTGCGGTGATTCTGCCACTGTGAATGGTAATCTATCCAGTTTTTCGATACATAGCATTGTATATTTTGCTCCCCTTTGTGCCATTTCTATCTGTTTATTGGTTAGATTGTATTCAGAAAACAGAGACGTGCTGTTGATGAAACGCCAAGGCACATAGCCTGCACACAAAGATTGCAGCATCCAGCTCAATAACATAATAGAACGTAACTGAGATTGCCCGTGTTGTAATATGGCCAAATCTTGTTCCAGTATGTCTATCGCAGAAGATACAATGTTGCCTAAGGAATATATCCTGAAGGTCAATGTTGTTATCCCCTTGTCTACCACTGCTAGAGATTTCTCTAAATTGATATGGTCTATTTCCCGTATTCTCTCTGCGGCCTCTTGTTGGGATATTTTCCAAATTTCATTGTAGGCAGCATAAATGCCAGCATCTATTAAACGTTTTTGCCGTGGCTTCCTGGGACCTAGTAGAAAATCCCTAAGATACATGTCCTGTGTGAGTAAGAATAGGTGTTGTTTCACCTCTGTGAGTGTTGAGGTTTCTAGCCATTTAAGGCACAACTTCCCAACACTATATGACGTCACTACCCCTGGATGTTGTCTCTGTACATAGCGCGAGTCTGGCCTATGGATTGAGAACCCTTCAGTTTTACCCATGAATCTTTCCTGACAACTATTGGTGTCTGTGGGCCAAATCAACCATGTCTTCCAATCGGGGTCTGATCTGTTGTATTGTATGATGTCATCTATTGTAATCCCCTTCCTGTGATGTTTTGTTACCCTTGGTGTGTGATGGTGTTGGCAGCCGAGGTTCAAGTCTTTATTCTTGGCTAGTCCAAGGATTTATGCAAAAAATGATGACCATAAGGCTGATAACAATACATTGATTCATAATCTGCTGAGCTCTCCAATGTTTCACTATTAGAAAATGCAGCAGATTTTTCTAAATCAGACAACATGTTAGTAACAGTTTCAAAATCCCAATCATCGGAAAATGTACTTGAGGTAATGATATCACTTAATGATATTTTAAATATATGTGGAATTTTTTTAATTTCTGTCGGGCCAAATATATCGAAATCAACCTGGTCTCAAACTATACCATCCGGTACAGGAACTGCTGTAATGTTCACTGACGACAACTCTCTTTGTTCTCGATGAGATGATTGATGTGGTTTTAAAATTAAGTTCACTTCTTGGGCAGCAGAGCTTTGCCGAATGTATTGTCCACTAATAAGCATGTTAAAAACTATCACTAAGCCTAACCAGAAAAGAAAGGAAAGAATCCCGGAAGTTACCCATAGTTCTACCCATGGTGATACCAGGTAAGTCTTTCTAAGAAAGTTCATAAAGTCTTTAACTTGCTGCTTGCGTGATTGTTTGGCTGGCGTCGTTTCAGGTTCACTTGGATGCAAAGAAAACGTATCAAAGTTTGATATGCTCCCAGTTGAGAGGCCCCCTTCCGAAAGGAGATTCTTCAAGGACATGAGGCCAGCACCCCGACTTACAGGACTAATGACGGACGATCTCCCTCTTCCAGCGATCGCCTCCCTGTCGGGCTGAGGTGCGGTCCACCAGCCCTCGCCGCCTGGAGACCCGAGGTGCGGTCCACCTGCCCTCGCCGACTGGAGAACCGAGGTCATCATGACCTATATGTGGACTTTTGATTTCGCCGTGCCCACACGTAACTGCTGGCCACGGGATGGGAGGAGCCCTGGGATAGCTGTAGAGTCGATCTGCTGCGTCTTGGTTGCCTCCCTGCCAGGCTGTGGTGCTGTCCGCCTGCTCTCCTTGCTGCCCAGAGACTTGGGGTTGTCGCGACCTATACTCAGACATCCCAGTCGGTCTGGTCCCATCTTGCCCACACACAACCACTGGCCGCCGAACAGGATGAACACCCGGACAGCTGTGGAGCACTATGCTGGCAGAGGGAGCCACCCCTTCGTGCTGTTCTGAGAAGGGACTCCTCGTGCTGTTTGGTGGGTCTCCTCCATTTGGCCGTGTTGATTTGCCTGGTGGTCCGTGGCCTCCACCCCCTCCCACCCCGATCAGCAACACACGGAGGTGAGTGAGCGATTGCAGCTCCTGCGAGTTCCCGCGGCCTTGCCGTCCTCTGCGGGGATCTTGGGTGAACCACCATGCCTCCAGGGCACACTGGCTGGCCGGCTCCCGCTTTGGTCCTCGGCTGTCTTTGCTGCGCACTGCATCCCCTCATTGCTACAGCTGGCTGTTTCCCGCACTATCCCAGGAGTTGGGGATTATTTCTATGCATCGGGCTATGGAACCATCGCTTCAAGATGGCTCCCTCATCGGCGCTTCAAGGGTGAGCACCGGCGATCTGTCACCTCCCCCACCCCTCTGCTCACGCACTCCCTGTTGTCATTCAATCAAGAGGGTCCAATCTCCCAGATCCGCCCTGCTCCTGTGGGTGAAAATGCCGGCTTCAGCACCAGGAGTCTTGGCCTGTGACTCTTGCTGACTCCGGAGGTGCTCCCGGATAGAACCCTGGAGAGACCGGAGCGCCGCGCAAGTTTTAATGCTTTCTGTTCTGTGCAGACCTGCGATGCTGCCTGGAGAGTTGGTGAAACTGTCCTGTGCTTGTTGTGATCCCAGAGAGTCTCGCGGTTCCAAGCGTGGCTCGGGAGGGAGAGGAGATATCCCGTTGAGTTCTGGTGAAGGCTGTGCGGGATGCGTACTTTGGGACTGACCTCCAGCGGCCCCGTATGACCCCCCCCTCGGCCCCATCATCTGGTCAGTAATAAGTTCGGTGAATAACGGGCATCTGGTCTGTAGATCTTTCCAATATGACAGTCCTGTTGTAACATGCGAGCCAGATTTGGCCTAAATTCTCCCGGGGGGGGGTCTGTCCAAGCTCGCTAAATGACCCTTGAGTTTAGTGGTTTACATTACGGGCACCTATTTTGTTAGCCTCCAATAATGTTTTGGTGGAGGTTTGGCATCCATTTTGGCCTCCTCCCATGGGAGCTGATGAAGGGCGCCCCGCTCCATAAGCACTAGGTACTGCCAGTCATGGAAACAGAAATGGGCTTGCTGTGTACTGCTGGGCATAGCGAGAGAGAGAGGGGCTATGTACTGCTGGGCATGGATAGAGAGAGAGGGGCGTGTTCCTTCCCAGCATTGGTGGCCATCTTGGAGTCTGTTCTTCCTATCTATTACACTCATGGCCTGCGTTGTTTGCCCCATTTCCGCATTGTTGGTGGTGAATATTTCCTATATGGCCTTGTACGAAACGGCCTGCCTGAACTGACTAACCTCTGAGGATTTTTTGTATGAAATGGCCTTCCTGCTCAGACCATAGAATATGATAAGGGCTGACTGCCTACACTCCCTGCTTATGTGAATTTTACTGGAGTTGG
>CAWUFW010033642.1:0-12074 GCA_963921515.1 Calotriton arnoldi
TTGGCCTCAACACATATGCTGAATAAAGCAACTTTCTTTTCTCTAGTGCTCATGCTTCAGATGTACATGTTGTTGGTGCAGCTAACCATGCCCTTGCTGCAGTGATGGTGATATCTGGTCTCATGATTATGAAGTGTTACTGTGCAGGAACCCATGTGGTCCAGGGGGAATGTGTCCTATCATGTGGTGTATCCATGTCATCAATAGCAGCATCTGAGGGTGTCATGTGTTCAGTATTTGGCAATGGGTTTCCTACTTACATTGGCAATTTCATATCTGTGGCTTCCACCCCTGCACATCTGTTGTGCCTGCCATCGTTGCATTTGTCTACTTCCCTGACCGTGTTGCCATCTCCAGTGGACATGCAGGTTTGGGCATCAATGGGGAGGGACTCATCCGTGTAGTCAGTGCAACATTGCTATACAAGTGTGTTGGATCTGTGCTGATGATTCCGTTGGCACATCCATGACCAGGCTGATGTGATGGGAGCCCTCATTTGGTGCTAATTGTTGATTGTGTGACCAAGTGCTCAGCTGACATGATGGGGCCCTACTGAGGCAACATATGGCACAGCTTTCCTCACACAGGAGTGGAGTCCCCTCATGGCAGTGTGTACACGTGTGACATTGCCTGCGCCCAAGGTGTGTGTTGTATGTGCATGTCTGTGTGTTCACTTCCATTCATCTGCGCATGCTGTGATCCCTAGTGTTGTACCTGTTTGTGATGCTTGCTGACTTGAGCTATGTTCCCCCAAAGTCTTCTCCCTGTGTTCTCTGTGATGTGGGTGCATGTCACATTACTGGTCATCAGGGTGTCACCCATAGGTGTGTTTGCTGTCAGGGCAGAGTTTGTGTGCAGACGCAGATGGGTCACAGTCAGGTTTCCCTTTGGCACTTGTTGTTTGCCCCTGTCATGTGATTTCCAGTTTGTGTTATCTTTCAGTGATTGTGACACGTTGTGTGTGTGACTGCTGGCACTCCTTAGGGTCCGGGCTGCAATGTTGGTTGTTGTCTATGTGTGTTCTTTGTGGGTGACCTTGGCTTCTTCATTGGTGTGTGACTGTGGCTGGGATCCCATTGGTCGGTGTGGTATTGCCGTCATGTCCATGTACAGCGTAGTGTGCAGTGTGTCAGACATTCAGGAGTCTTGTTGAGTGTCCATGTGTGATGTGTTTCTACACCTTGGTTCCCACCCACCACCCTGGAATAGTAATGGGTGCATGTGCAATGTCACCAGTGCATGTGTACTTCACTGCTGCACATTGTTGGAGGTCGAGGGGTGTGGTCTTGAGTGTGTGCAGATGAGAGTTGTTGCCCGGCTAGTCCCCTGCCTCCATGTTGGCCTTGGCTTACTGGCCATGCTGATTGATTTGTGCTTGTGTAGGTGTGATGGTAGTTAGTTGCTCAGGACACCTGACTGTGGTTCACAGTGTGAACGACATTTAGCTTTGTCATCACAGTGGTATTTTTCTTCAGCCCAGGGTCACCACATTGTGGGGGCCCTGGGGGTGGTGCTGTGGTGTGTCTGTGACTTGCTGTGTCAGTTGTTGTTCCTACGTGCCTGTGTGACATGTGTGTTTTGTGCTCCCTCTCACCTGTCAATGCCTGCTTGCCCACATAGGGGATTTGGATCCATGAGTTACCTTAGTGTGGCAGTGTATGCACATCTGTATGATTGGTATTCAGCTCTCCTCATGTGTTGTGTTGTTGCCTGGGGACACTGGCACCCCCACCCCTCACCTGCTGTGTATGATGACAGTGTTGGTCTGCCTGTTTGTGTTTGTGCATCTGCACCACTGCATTGGCATATCTTGGGTGTGCCATTGGCTGTATGTTGTTTGGTGTGTTTCCCCTGCTGTCCCTGGGACTCCTAGGTCATCGGTCAGCACAGTGATCATGGTTTGTGTGTCCCATTGCTGCCATGGTATGGTATCTGTTCACCTCACATCTGCTGTCTCCACAGGGTATCTGCATTTGTGTGCCCATTGGTGCAAATATGTGGTTCTGCATTCTGATGGTCACTTCTGTCATTGTGTCATTGATGACTGTTGACGGTCTCAGCCCCCATGGGTGTTGTTTGTCTGCACATGGCCAAAGGAATGTTTCATTTGCACTGCAGTATTTGGCTCCCCCAATTTATGTTGCAATGGGACACATACACTACTTTGCCACAGATGAGTTTTTGGTTCTGTGACCAGGAATGATCCATGCAGTTTGGCAGTTGCAGCTCTTTCTTTGTCAACAATTACCTTTTGGTCACTGTGATGATGAGGGTGTAGACCCCATTGCCACAATGGTCAAAATGTGCTTCAGCTATGGACCCCACACTTGCCTTTTGGTCACTGTGATGATAGGGGTTTAGACCCCATTGCCACAATGGTCAAAATGTGCTTCAGCTATGGACCCCACACTTGCCTTTTGGTCACTGTGATGATGGGGGTTTAGACCCCATTGCCACAATGGTCAAAATGTGCTTCAGCTATGGACCCCACACTTGCCTTTTGGTCACTGTGATGATGGGGGTTTAGGCCCCATTGCCACAATGGTCATGGGCTGCTTGCATTGTGGGTGCCACACACATATATGTGTGGCACATGTGCTAGGGGGTCACATTATATGTTCAATGTCATGTTCGGTGTTGTAGGCATTTGACACAGCCTGCTCACACGCTTGTCATGGTGGTGGGGGGATGTCTTAATCTTGCATTCCCTAGGTTGTGGTGTGCTTGTTGTGTCATGCATTGTCCATCCTATGAGTGGGGGTGGTAGTAGTGGTAGGCATCCAGCCCCCTGGCTAAGGGTGGTAGTAGTGGTGGGCATCCTGCCCCCCTGGGTGAGGGTGGTAGTAGTGGTGGGCATCCTGCCCCCCTGGGTGAGGGTGGTAGTAGTGGTGGGCATCCTGCCCCCCTGGCTAAGGGTGGTGGTAGGCATCCAGCCCCCTGGCTAAGGGTGGTAGTAGTGGTAGGCATCCAGCCCCCTGGGTGAGGGTGGTAGTAGTGGTGGGCATCCTGCCCCCCTGGGTGAGGGTGGTAGTAGTGGTAGGCATCCTGCCCCCTGGGTGGGGGTGGTAGTAGTGGTGGGCATCCTGCCCCCTGGCTAAGGGTGGTAGTAGTGGTGGGCATCCTGCCCCCTGGGTGAGGGTGGTAGTAGTGGTGGGCATCCTGCCCCCCTGGGTGAGGGTGGTAGTAGTGGTGGGCATCCTGCTCCCCTGGCTAAGGGTGGTAGTAGTGGTGGGCATCCTGCCCCCTGGCTAAGGGTGGTAGTAGTGGTGGGCATCCTGCCCCCCTGGGTGAGGGTGGTAGTAGTGGTGGGCATCCTGCCCCCTGGGTGAGGGTGGTAGTAGTGGTGGGCATCCTGCCCCCTGGGTGAGGGTGGTAGTAGTGGTGGGCATCCTGCCCCCTGGGTGAGGGTGGTAGTAGTGGTAGGCATCCTGCCCCCCTGTGTAAGGGTGGTAGTAGTGGTAGGCATCCAGCCCCCCTGGCTAAGGGTGGTGGTAGGCATCCAGCCCCCCTGGCTAAGGGTGGTAGTAGTGGTAGGCATCCAGCCCCCTGGCTAAGGGTGGTAGTAGTGGTGGGCATCCTGCCCCCTGGGTGAGGGTGGTAGTAGTGGTGGGCATCCTGCCCCCTGGCTAAGGGTGGTAGTAGTGGTGGGCATCCTGCCCCCCTGGGTGAGGGTGGTAGTAGTGGTGGGCATCCTGCCCCCTGTGTAAGGGTGGTAGTAGTGGTAGGCATCCTGCCCCCTGTGTAAGGGTGGTAGTAGTGGTAGGCATCCTGCCCCCCTGGGTGAGGGTGGTAGTAGTGGTGGGCATCCTGCCCCCCTGGGTGAGGGTGGTAGTAGTGGTGGGCATCCTGCCCCCTGGGTGAGGGTGGTAGTAGTGGTGGGCATCCTGCCCCCTGGCTAAGGGTGGTAGTAGTGGTGGGCATCCTGCCCCCCTGGGTGAGGGTGGTAGTAGTGGTGGGCATCCTGCCCCCCTGGGTGAGGGTGGTAGTAGTGGTGGGCATCCTGCCCCCCTGGGTGAGGGTGGTAGTAGTGGTAGGCATCCTGCCCCCTGGGTGGGGGTGGTAGTAGTGGTAGGCATCCAGCCCCTCTGGCTAAGGGTGGTGATAGGCATCCAGCCCGCCCTGGGTGAGGGTGGTAGTAGTGGTAGGCATCCAGCCCCCTGGCTAAGGGTGGTAGTGGTGGTGGGCATCTGGCACCCCCTGGCTAAGGGTGGTAGTAGTGGTGGGCATCCTGCCCCCCTGGGTGAGGGTGGTAGTAGTGGTGGGCATCCTGCCCCCCTGGGTGAGGGTGGTAGTAGTGGTGGGCATCCTGCCCCCTGGGTGAGGGTGGTAGTAGTGGTGGGCATCCTGCTCCCCTGGCTAAGGGTGGTAGTAGTGGTGGGCATCCTGCCCCCCTGGCTAAGGGTGGTAGTAGTGGTGGGCATCCAGCCCCCTGGCTAAGGGTGGTAGTAGTGGTGGGCATCCTGCCCCCTGGGTGAGGGTGGTAGTAGTGGTGGGCATCCTGCCCCCTGGCTAAGGGTGGTAGTAGTGGTGGGCATCCTGCCCCCCTGGGTGAGGGTGGTAGTAGTGGTGGGCATCCTGCCCCCCTGGGTGAGGGTGGTAGTAGTGGTGGGCATCCTGCCCCCCTGGGTGAGGGTGGTAGTAGTGGTAGGCATCCTGCCCCCTGGGTGGGGGTGGTAGTAGTGGTAGGCATCCAGCCCCCCTGGCTAAGGGTGGTGATAGGCATCCAGCCCGCCCTGGGTGAGGGTGGTAGTAGTGGTAGGCATCCAGCCCCCTGGCTAAGGGTGGTAGTGGTGGTGGGCATCTGGCACCCCCTGGCTAAGGGTGGTTGTGGTGGTTGGCATCCAGCCCCCTGGGTTGGGGTGGTGGCGCGCATTCAGGCCCCTGTGTGCATATGTGGCATTGGTGATGGGCATCCCGCCCCTATGGTGCTGCTGGTGTAAGTATATTCAGATTCCCAGTGTATGTGTGTGATGTGTCGTGTACGTGTTGTATGTGTTTTGTGGTTGGTGTCTGACTTACCTTCTGCGCCGTACGCGTCCGTGCCTGTTCCGGTAGTAGATGTAGAATATTGGTATGATCGGGACGAAGGGATTCATGGTTGGTTCGTGTCGTTCGTCCTTCTCGTTGCTTCGCGTCGTCCTCGTCGCTTGGCTTCGTCCTCGTCGCTTCGCTTCGTCCTCGTCGCTCGCGTCGTCCTCGTCTGTGCTGTGTTCGTCTCGTAGCCGTGGATCGTGTTGTGGCGCGATTCGGAGCTTATGTGCGCCTCTCCCGGATGCTTTGACGTGCCGTGCGTAGCGACGGGTTCGGCGCGTACGGAAAGCGCATCGTACTTGTCCGGCCGGACGGGGCTGCATTTTCCCTTCCGTGCGACTCGATTCGGCGTTTCCGGATTCGCCTCGGTCGGAGAACAGGACCTGGTTTGGGTGAGTACGGCTCGGCCGGGATTTTTGCTGTTGTGCGCATCGTACTTGCTCGTTCGGTGTGCTGTACGGATCGGTCGGGAAACTGGCTTTCGCATGGCTTTTTTCCCGACCGAATAGTATTGGGTGCGCCTCCGACCGAGATCGGAATCGGCCCCATAGTGACTCTGATTTGACCTGTCCTGTATAGGGTCAAAAAGGACATTAAAATCACCACCAATTATTATAGGAGAAGTGGCTTCCATCAATTTGGACTGCATCTTACGATTATGTGTCGGGTCGTCAGTATTGGGACCATAGAATGACACCACAGTTAGCTCAACCCCTCTAATCTCTAACTGTGCAATGATCCATCTCCCTGTCTGATCAGTTGATGTTGATTTGATGTTTCCTCTGACTCCTAATTTAATTAAAATAGCCACCCCTTTATTATGTGCTGCCTGATCGGAAGAACAAAAGTATTCTACCCAATGGTATTTAGCGAAAATAACTCGGCTTTCCCGATGGCTCAAATGGGTTTCTTGTAAAAGACAGACTTGTGCCGATGATTGTTCAAGATAATTCATGACCAATCTTTGTCTGCGTGGGCATCTCAGTCCATTGACATTCCATGAGAGAAATTTTATTTCACTACTCATTGGGGCTACTACAACCTCCTGATGGCGAAACATTACACAGACGCTTTAATTGTGTTAATTTAAAAAAAAAAATTAAAGTTGAGGAAATATTTTTTTGTTTTTCACCCACTGCAACCCCACCCGTGCTCCCCCGCCCCACCCTCCTCCCATCCTGCCCTCGTGACCCCAAAACCCTCCTGGGGAACCCCCCTTACTCTGGGCATTAGCCCTTATGGTCTCAGACCCCTGGGCGTGGAACCGGAAAATTAATTTATATATTGAACCCCTCCCGAAGTTCCCATCTTTACCATCACTGTCCCCCCCACAACCTACACCCCACTCCCGCTCCTTATTTAATCAATAAGGGCGTCTACCTCCTCAATTTTACGTAAATTATGCATATAGTTATTCCACATGATACGGACGGATGCTGGAAATTTCAGTTGTGTCTTAGCCCCCAATGAATTAAGAACTGCCATTCTTTTACCAAGCTCCCATTGTTTTGTTGCCGTTATATGGAAAATGTCAGATCTAATGGTGAATGTGAAAGGATTAATGGAGGAATTGCTTTTAATCGCACCCTCTTTCAGGGCCATGGATAAAAAAAAATCTTTTATGGTATATGTAAGAAAATTTATAAAAATTTTCCTCGGTTTCTGTTTTGCAGTGTTCCTCCTAAATGGGTCACGATGTACCCGTTGGATATCCTGAATCAAATTTAACTCCGGGGAGCCTTTCAATATTGTATCATTTCAGAGTGATATCACAAAACTTTTGATATCCGTTCCTTCCACATCTTCTGGGACATTTAACAATCTCAGGTTGTTTTTTCTCGCGTTGTTTTCAAGACGCTCAACATCATCTCTCAAGTCCCTATTTTGAAGAGCTAATTCATCCAATTTTATTGAAGATAGATGTAATGTTTCCTTGATTTTGGGCATTTCGGATTCAAGAACCTCTGTTCTCTGAGATACTTCTTCTAGCTTCTGGGCTAGTACCTCACAAGAGGCTTGAATTGCGGCTTGGATGGATTCCGAAACGGAAAATCTTTTCCCCATATCTTCTTTTAGGGCCAATAAGATTTCTGCAAGTGACCCAATCCCTGGGCCTTGGCCTAGGGGAACTGCCGCAGGGAGTATTACAGGTATAGCATCTGCTTTCTCTGACGTAGACGTAGAGGAGATACCCAACACGCCCTCTTGAACCTCCTGTACCTCCAAGATTGCAAATCTATTCGAAGTACCAACAGATGGATGAATAACCGAACGTTGCTCCACTATGGCTTCCGTTGTTTTTTCAAGTTTTGCAGTTTTATTCATATCAATTGTTTCAATTGACTCGGCTAACTCTGTTATATCAGCCACCATTCCTGCATTTTTACTCGCTAGATCAGATTTAGCAGAGGACTGCATACTGATTGTAGCCAAATTTCCTTTATTAGACCCCCTTGTTGTAGGAGTGGATAGCACCTTATAGTAAGTCTTGAGAGACGGTGTAATTTTTACTTTAGAGGGAGTTTGCTTTCTTCACTTTTTCTCTCTCTTTTCCACTTACTAAGAAGGTGGTCTCCGTAGTGTTAACTTTCCCTTTGCCCTTCCTGGCAGGAGCCCTGAGAGTATCCCTAGCCTCCACAGTCAGGGGTGGAACACAGATCAAATCAGTGCCCAAATCGAGCTTAATGGCCCTGGTGCATAAGGTGTATCTGCAGGCGTTTGGAATTTTATTAACACTGCTAGGGGAAAAGGCGTCCCTGCTCTCCATGCGATAGAAAGCTCCAGCCTGCTGCGTAGTCACAACTGGTCCCTCCTGCACACTATGCACCCCACTTAACGCTCTCGATAACAGCGGAGGATTCGCTAGGGCTCCAAAGGGATAGTAGGCAGATTCCTTACCTTCACCTTCATAAGTCGCAAAGGCACCGTCCAAGAAGAAAGGAAAACATCCCACCTCTTTCAGACGTCTCACCGCGTTTACTGGACTCTGATCCCTGCTCTTCAGTAAAACATAGTCGCAGGTGCTGACTCTGCCTGCGCAGACCCGGACCTGCAAACCGGGAATACACCAACGCCTCCACTCTCTCGCCGCACCAGCAGACCGCAGTAAAGCGGGTTCCCGCGGGGCCGTCGTTCTTATCCAGGGATCAGGCACCATTCACGTTGGGAAAAGAGCCGAACAGGTAAAAAAGAAATCAAAATTCCAGGGCTAAGCTGAACTGAACTAAAAATGGGGGGGAAGGGGGGTCCACTAAATCAGCTAAAAAAACGCTTCATGGGGTCAGCGGGAGAGATCTAGAAGAGATCTTTAGTAGCACGCCCAGGAGCTTCAACCGCGACCGTTAGCTTCCGGCCGCCATGTTCCCCTTCCACCCAATTTAGCGATTTGATAACCAGCCATGGATAGATATTGAAGCAAACTGAGAGACAGATAGGACCGTTACACACAGGAGACACTGTAATGCAAGCGGTATTGCAAACAGTGGTACAAGTGAACGCTGTACCATGTGTCTGGGAATGAAAGTGGTTAAGACGTATACATTTGGCATCCCCATCTAAAAACAAGATGGCAGCCACGCATCTTGGGTAGTGGCATGATGTGTCAGGGCATCAGTGACACCGTCCCTGATAAACAAGGGCAGACTGCACAGATCCCTGTGAAAAGGGGAGGGGAAGCAACTCGCCTGCACAAAACTTCAATTGGAACTTAATGGAACAACCCAGAGTGACAGATTTAGACATAGTTTTTGGCACCAAGGTGGTTGCAACAATACACATGGGTTCTGAATAGAGAACAGTGATGGAACAGAAATGCGGGAGAGAAGGAGTGAAGCCACCACTTCCGTAAAGACCATTGTTAAATTTGTATTGCACTTGTGGGGGTGGTAAACAAAGGAGTGTGTTAAATAACAGCTGGAGGGGGGAGGTGATAGGGAGCGCAAACTGAACACATGCACTCGTATGGAGTGCGTATAATAGATTTTTTTAAATCATCTCACTTTGAAGTTATATAAAGAAAAGTAAGCAGGCGCTATCTGAAAACAGCGTCTGACATTTGACTTCGGTCTTTGAATGCACAGCAAATGTGACGAGAGGGGAACAAGATTTATAGGCTTGTTTACAGAAACGGGGCTCAGAGAGAGTGAAAACACAGGGTCTTGTGTGAAAGTGCTCTTCTACAAAGAAAAAAGTAGTTCCTGAAACAGTTGCTAAATTTGGAGCAGGGGATAGACACAGGAAGAGGCATGATGCATGCATCCCATGGACAAAAGGGGAGAAAGAATAGGAGAGCGACGATGGAGTCAGCAACTGGGAAACCTATGGGCAGCCCAAAGCCCACAAAGTATATACAACATGTCTCTTTGAGACAGCGCATGCTCTGTGTAGCCACGACCTAAAAATGTAGGAACAACATTTGAATTTGAAAGATTTGTGCCCTAGTACAAAAAATAAGTTGTTATGCTATTTATAAAATAGACATTTGGATGGCTTATTCACATCACAGGTTTGGCTCTGCCTAGGAATTCTGTCAGTTTATCTCTGTGAACACCTGTGCAGAAGAGATAATCACGCCCTTGTTCATTGTGATATCTGAATTATTCTGTCAAGCAGACCAGGCGGTAAACTTAACTTAATAGAACTTTGAATTTCTTTGTTTGGCTAGAGAAATAAAGCACTGATATGTGTTCATCTGCTGCCCTCTACTGTTGCTAATCAGAAATCGAGAAATCGATTGGTAATGCAGGAATACATTTTTTTCATTTGGAAATGAGGCCCTTTTCAAAATGTATATTTATCTAATTATGTTATATTTATAAATATATATATATATATATATATATATATATATGTATGTATGTATGTATATATATATATTCATGTCGTACTGAAAAGGCGTCTAAAATAAAAATCTTTCGTACCAAGAAATCTGTCTGTTTTCGTCTGTTGGTAAACCGCAGGATCGCGGTGGCGAAGTCTTTGGCATATATATATATATACATGTACACATATATATATATATATATATATATATATATATATATATATATATATATATATATATTATATATATACATATATATATATATATGCACAAACAAAGTCCTCCGAACTACGGAGCCCCCGGCCCTTCAGGGCGGCCTCAAGACAATATATATATATATTCACTGAAAAAACCACAGGTTTCAGGGACGTTATAGGTTTTTTTTTTTTTTTTGGTTTTTTAAAACTTTTCTTTATTGCAAAAATACTACTGACCAACACAGCTTTCGTGCCTACAACCCTGGGGCCGGCAGCATGTCGATAGCAAACATTTAACACAGCCGATTAGCCAACAACCCAGGGGGCAGGTAGCATACAGAAACCAAAAGAGACAATGCCACTATAACCCCAGAATACCTGGTATATACCAAAATGTCAAGACCGATTACCACCACCGTTTACCTCGGTCCATAAAGGAATGAACTTCTATAGGCCATATGCAATTATTGTGAATGCAAATTAAAATCAGGTGGAACACTAAAAGGCAGCAGACAATAGCAACATCCCTCTTGCCAGGAGATATCAGGCACGACCCTTCCCTCCTGCGGGCACGCTGCGCACTCATCCACCAAGGTCAGCACTCCAACAGCGCGCCCAAGGGCATACCGCTGGACATATCCCATGTGCAAGCAATTACGTGACGGAACCAGAGGGCTGTTCCCCAGGAGACACGGGAGCCACCACCCCAGTCGCCGTCGTCTTACCAAGCAAGTATGTTGTGTAAAGCCCCCAAAATTCTTAGGTCTGTTTCGTGGTGGAAGCAGTTCGCTGAAATTCTCAGACTGTGTGCTGCAATATAGCATGTCATGGGACCATTGGGCCATGGTAGGCGCAGGGCCCTTTAACCAGCACATTGCAACCCTCCGCCGCGCCACAAGTAGGCCCATGTCCACCATTCTGCGTATCGCCTTAGGGAGCTCCCTAGAATAGCCCAAGAGAGCTAACGTCGGGTCCGGAGAAAGCTCAGTCTCAGTGATAGTACCCAATTCCAAAAAGACCGCTTCCCAGAACTTATATATCCCCACACAAGACCAGGCCAAGTGCATAAAATCCGCATGTTGAGCATGGCAGCGGACACAGAGTGAATCTTCCCTCAGGCCATACCGGTGCAGCCGCTCTGGTGTATAGTACACTCTGTTTACAAATTTAAAGTGAATTAATCTATGCCGGCCGTGCAACGATATGCGGCGCGTGTTAGTGCAACAATAGGTCCACATTGAGTCATCTATAGTGATTTGCAAGTCATGTTGCCAGGCCAGTCTGGCCTTGGTATAAGAATGCGCCCTATGCGACATTGCCAACTTGTAGATATGTAAATCCTATGCACACATACAAAATTAAACAAGATATGCACATGTCATTCAAAAAGCGAATTGTACAAAATTCATGAGTGATGTCATAATTTCTTTATTCTTCCACAACATCGCAGCCAGCTGACACGTGTTTCGTCAGGGAACAGTACTTCCCGACTCTTCAGGGCTGAAACGAGTAGTCCAGACTCAGTATGGTCCCTAAGCCGGTGATAATTCCAACCCGGTAGGGCACAAGTATACAATGAATTCCAATATCCAAGAGTATTAGTTATGAGACATCTGTAGAAGTGAAACCGAAATGGTCAAAACGATAAATTGATGAAGATTATGGGTGATGACGCACAGAAATCTTCTGAGACTACCTGGAAGTAGATTGGCAGAATCGCGTAATCGGAATATCAGTGATGGTTCACAATGCCCATAAGAAACAGTCGAAGTCCACTCTGCGTGAAAAACAATAAGTGACTAGTATTCACTGGTAATCCAATAGGGTAAATTAAAACGACCAATACCGCCAGTAGTACATGAGTAAAATCAGTATCCGAAATTTATCATTGGAAGCTCCACGATTCGAAACAAATATTCGTATTTCAGTTAAATCCAGGTTGAACACGTGTGTGTGTTCACCAATACCATATGAAATTTGTGTGTAAAGAAAAATTCGCGTCCTGGCGGCACTGATTCCCTGAT